>CAUYQG010256258.1:0-16870 GCA_963574415.1 Tarsius wallacei
AGAATCCACAGCCTTGATAGGTCGAGCACTGCACATATTTGCAAGTCTGGGGATTTTTTTTTCCCTGTAGGCTTTTTTTTCTCTCTAAGTTTTAACAACCTAACTATTTAAGAGATTTAAGAACTGCATTTTTTCCAGGCCTATGGAATGTGAAAAGTTAAACCTCACATTTTGCTAATGAGAGAATACAATTACTGTCTAACCAAAATAATTAAATGGCTAAGTGAGATAATTTAAAGGATTCTGGAAGAGTCATGAATGCAAATAAGTGATGTTATGCCCTGTTTGTCTGCCACTCCTGGCTGAAGTCACCAAAGCTCGCATCTGCAGATCTGACTCCAGCAGTGCTGACGGACATCGCCCAGCATCCTGAACTTGAGGCTGGCAGCCCTAAAGCGGGGCCCGGCATGACTGTGGTGAGCTTTGGTCCCAGGGAGTCTCAGCCTCCTGCAGGGGTCCCTGCGTTTCTCTGGAATCCACAGTCCTCAGTGCCTGTCTCCGGCGGATTTCGCTCTCTTTTCCTGCTAGTCTCCAAGATCACTTGCCACCTGTGCTCCTGCGGCCAAGAATTCCATGGACCCTGGCACTGACCCGAACCGACCTGGGTTAAGGTCAGCTGCCCCGTCCTCTGGGACCTCGGCAAATCGATCTCAGCAGCCTCCACCACCCAGTTTGCCATGACCATGACCCGAGGGCTCAGCCTGCTGGCCCCATTCACTAAAGTTCATGGTTTTTAATCACAGAGAAATGGCTACTTTAACAGAAAAGCAGTCAGTCTGCGTCAGTATTTTTCCAGACAAAATTGAAATTAAACGGCAGTTACAAAGCATCACATTCAACCTAAGGCCATGGGCAGTTTTTTCCAAGTAAAACTGCTCAGATGCCCCTATTCTGTCCCCAGTTTGTCATGCATGGGAGTGGCAAAAGAAGGGACGTGACTGCTTCAGCAGATGTGCTTCTTTGGAGTCGGCAGGGGATAATCAGGGGGTCTATGACATTCTCGCTTGAGGATTAAGAGTCCAAACTAGTAGTGTTTTCGAAGCTGGTTGTGCAAAATCTCAGAAATGACTGGCATACTGTTGGCATTTGGTTGACAAATAATCCTAGTTGTGCAACATTTTTTTTCCTGAAACAAATTTGTCTTTCTTCCTGTTGTGAAAACGGAAATGCCAAACCAAAAAGAGACAAATTTTATTGTCTTAAGAAGCTATTTTTACACCTGAGATTAGAGATATCAATGGAGAATATGTTATGGCAAGACAGCTATACAAATTTTCACAATGTGATTCCAGTGATGCACATTATTGTAATAAAACCCCCAAATTGATCCTATCCTAGGCATAATCTTATCTTTCTTCTCCCCTTTCCTCTCTTTAAGGAACCTCCAAGTTGCTTGGCCTTGTGAATGTTTTGGACTTTAATATTTAAATTAAAGAGTTTTGATGAAAATTGGTCATAGATTATTTCCAGTTTGTGTGACTATTTTAAGATTTTTTTCTTTTTTGACAGTAACAAATTTTAAAATGTCTTCCCCATCTTTTTTTTTTTAAGTTGGCTTTTATAGAACTACTTAACTACTGTTAAGGTGCCAGGTATCTTTTCGGCTCTGATAAAATATTTAGGTAATTTTCTAGCCAGAGTAGATAATAGAATAAGACTGCATACTTGGTCATTATTTTGGGACTCTCTCTATTCCAGGCCACATGTGGATGGGGGAGACTTGCTCTTAAGACGTATTTAACCGCTAAAAATAGCTTGTAGAATGTGAAGTCACCCAATGACACCACGAGCATGGGGAAACAGGAGCCCTGTGAGGTGCTTGCTGTGATAAGAAAGCTTCAAAACCCGCCGGCTCGGTGGCTCAGCCTGTAATCCCGCGCCTTGGGAGGCCGAGGTGAGTGGATTACCTGAGCCCGTGGGTTCAAGACCCTCCTGGGCAACTTGGCGAGACCTCATCTCTACAATAAATCAAAAAATCAGCCGGGCGTGGTAGCGCGTGCATGTAATTCCGGCTACTCGGAAGGCTGAGGCGGAAGGATCGCCGGAGCTCAGCGGGTCGAGGCTGTGGTGGCTGGGAGCGGCCACTACCCTCTAGTCTGGGCGACAGAATGCGACTCCAACTCAAAAAAAAAAAAAAAAAAAAGAAAGTGTCAAAACCCATTGGGGGCTGGCATCTGGCATCGGTGGGACCCCCATCCCTTTCCCAGAGGCTCTTATTTCAGGGATGCTTCCAGATTATGAAAACCTGTGTGCAGTGAGTACTTGGAAAGAATATATAGTCTACAGCAGGGGTTCCCAACCCCCAGGCCGTGGACTGGTACAGGTTGTGGAGGCCTGCTAGGAACTGGGCCGCACAACAGGAGGTGAGCGGATGAGTGAGTGAAGTGTCATCTGTATTTGCAGCTGCTCCCCAGAGATCCCCATTGCGAACTGTGCATGCGAGGCATCTAGGCTGGGTGCTCCTTATGGGAATTTAACTGATGGTCTGAGGCGGAACTGAGGCGGTGATGCTAGCGCTGGGGAGCGGCTGCAAATACAGATCAGCGTTAGCCGTGAGGTTTGACTGCACAGAGACCATCATAAATCAATTGCTTGCAGACTCATATCAGAGCCCTATCTGTGAATGAAAAGCGAGGTGATGTACTTCAATTCTACAGCTGTGCCTGGCGTCAGGCTTTACGTTAGAGTCCAACGCTTATTTTCCTCTGCACATGGCCTGCCCATTATTTTATTTACCACTTCTGTCCACGCCCCTTTTTGAAGATGGTGAGTTGTGTAATTATTTCATTATCTATCACAATGTAATCATACTACAAATAAAGTGCACAATAAATATTATGCACTTGAGTGATCCCCAAACTACCCACCCCCAGCCCAGGTTTATGGAAAAATTGTCTTCCATGAAACCAGTGCCTGATGCCAAAAAGGTTGGGGACTGCTGGTCTACAGGCTGTGCCTGGTCTACAGGCTGTGCTGGTGGTAGCAAAGGCAGTACTTTCCTCCCAGCAAAGCCAGGGCTCTACTGACGCAGAAATCAGACGAGAAATGTCATTATCCTCTCAAGTGCTGGTTGAGGACGAGCTGGTCTGAGTGAGCCTCAGGGAGGCCAGTGAGAAAGCCCACAGCTGCAGGAAGTCATGTTCGTCTAATGTGTCTTATGGGGGAATGGAGTATTTGGAAAGAACTTGGAATATACTCCCTCCTTTCCCTGTCTCTGGCTTAATCCCTGGAACTGCTTGTCTTGGGCATCTTAGAATGGGGCATGTCCAGCTTATACGTTATTTTGAAGTCTGTTGCTCTTGGGAGGTGTTTGGCTGTTGCCGCATCTCCTGAGCCTCGCTCTCCGAACTGACATTGTCCTTTCCTGGGAAATACTTGAGACCCTGTTGCATCTAGAGATACAGGCAGAGGTCAGGCCTGTCTGTGCCTGGGGAGTGATGGCAAACTCCAAACAGAGGGACTTCTCTGCCTCCCTGTAGTCCTATCTCGGGCCGCAGGTTGGCAGTGCAGTTCAATGTTAAGTGGGGAGTGATGGGTGGGCAGATGTTAGCACTGGCTACGTCTGCCTTGTGGCGGCGGCGGGGGGGGGTCTCTATTAGGATATTCATAATTATACTCCTTTTCCTTTCTCTCTCTGCTTCTTGCACATTGGACCTGTGATAGGAGTTCAGGCTCCCTCTGGGTCTCAGCACAGGGGACTGAAAATGTCTAAAAATAGTGCCACTGCCAATGCTGCGATGGCAGCATCAGACGTTCTTTGAGTTCTAGTAGCGGAAGACCAACCACCACCTCCCACTAGACAACGAGAAACTCCATTCGAAGTCGTTTGGGAAGACCTGGGAGTGCTGTGGTTAAATAGGACTGACTTTTTGATGTCTTTCCAGTCCCCTGGAGTTGTAGCTTGCAGAAAATAAGAGCATGGCTTGTTTAATTATTACAACTGTAAGGAGACTGGTTCTAGGAAGGAAATAATTCCTCTTGACTTTCATGTATTAATGCTAACTACTGGCCTCTTAGGACTCACAAGATTGTAAATATAGTTTTGTGTCACATAACAATGGAGATGTTTTGAAAAATGTGTCATTAGGTGATTTCATTGCAGATGAACATCATCGAGTGCACTTATACAAACCTAGATGGCACGACTCCTACACACCTAGGCTACGTGGGGTAGCCTATTTCTCCTTGGCTATACACCCGTACAGCATGTGACTATACTGAGTATTGTAGGCAGCTGTAACACAATGGTAAGTATTTGTGCATCTAAACATGGAAAAGATACAATAAAACTTGGTATTACAGTAAGTCCCCTACATACAAACAAGTTCCATTCTGAGAGTGCATTCGTAAGTCCAATTTGTTTGTAAGGCCAACGAGGTGAGCCTAGGTACCCAACTAATGCAATCAGCTATATAGTACTGCACTGTAACAGGGTTATAATGCTTTTCACACAAATGGTGCGTAACAAACAAGCATAAAAAAATAAAGAAAACACTTTTAATCTCACAGTACAGTGCCCCGAAAGGTATGGTAGTACAACAGCTGGTATACAGGGGCTGGCATCAAGTGAAGAGATAAGAATTACTAACTGGAGGAGAAAGAGGAGGTGGGAGATGGCAGAGCTGAAAAATCATCAGCAGTAGGAGACAGAGGGCCACCCGCAATTTCACTCACGCCTGACCTTGATGGGACAGGTTCTGGTTCTCTGTTGGATTCAGTTCTATCCATCCTCTTGAAAAAAATGATTTGGTGATAACTGGGCAGTTGCTCTTTTTTTCTCTCATCATAGATGACATGGTAACACTGGACTGCAGTCTCAACGGCTGCTGCAACCTTCTCGTACTATTCTCCGTTCAGGTCCTGTGCCTCAAAAGTTAGCAGTGCTCTTCAAGTAAAGAAAATC
Organism: Tarsius wallacei; assembly: GCA_963574415.1. Taxonomy (NCBI): domain Eukaryota; kingdom Metazoa; phylum Chordata; class Mammalia; order Primates; family Tarsiidae; genus Tarsius; species Tarsius wallacei. Next base: position 4,904 of record CAUYQG010256258.1, read on the forward strand.
CCCTGGCCATTTTCCATGTTGTGAGGCTCTTTGGTTCTTCAGTTAATTCTTCTTCCTCTTGTCTCTTTTCATCCTTTCTCTGGGTCTCCAATTCCATCAGGTCTTTACGCTAAGCTCCTCGTGTTGCACAGTGAGGAGTTCAATGACGTCGTCCTCTTGCAGTTCTAGCTGCAGTTTCTCTCTGAGGGTCACTGAGTTGCTGAAGACCTCTTTGGACTCCTCATCCACCTTCCCAAATGCACAAAATTTGTGAACAAGCTGCAGGCAAAGGTTCTTTCAAGCCCCATTCACGGTGATCGCTGTAGCCTCATGCCAAAACTTCGTTTTTTATGGCCTTATAGATGTTACAGTCCTTCCAAAATTGTCCCAAAGTTGTTCCTAATCCATCATTCACCTTTACTCCCTGATGGAAAGTGTGATGTAAACAATGTTTCTTGAGAGTTGCGTAACTCCCTGGTCCCTAGGTTGGATGAGCGATGTAGTATTTGGTGGCAGATGTGCTACTTTGACATTGGGATGAGTGTCATCCATGAATGGAGGGTCCTGGAGCACCGTTGAACAGCAAAAGAATGTTGAATGCGACATCCTTTTCCCGGGAATAATTCTCCACCTCTGAGATAAAGTGGTGGAAAAACCAGTCCTGGAAAATGGTCTGTGTAACCTAGACTTTGGGGTTTCTCTTCCACACAACAGGAAGAGAGACTATGTTTTTAGGGGGTCTTGGGCTCTCTGAGTGATAAACTAAGAAAGGTTTCAGCTTCATATCACTGAAAAGATTGTTACTAATCAAAAGAGTTAGTCCATCCTTTGCTGCTTTATATGTGGACACCATCTTTCCCTCCTTACTGATCTCACTTTGGTCTGGAAGCCTCCTCTGGTACTGTCCTGTCTCATCCACATTAAAAACCTGTTTCATCAATACTTTCTCAGAGCATTTCAGGAGATTCTCAGGTGACTGCCGTATCTCTACTCACTGCCTCACCACTGACTTTTACAGCGTGACAGATATGGCACGTTCTTCTTCATATGTGAAAGCTAAAAAAAAGTTGATCAAATTGAGGTAGAAAGTGGAATGATGGATACCTGAGGCTTAGAAGGGAGTGTGGGCTGCAGGGGGGTGAGGGGGGTGGACGAAGAAAGATCAATGAGTACAAATATATAGTTAGTGAGATGTCAGTAAGTTTCAATGTTCAGCAGCAGATTAGGATGACGATAGCTGGCAATGATGTATTGCATATTTCAAAGCAGCTGGAAGAAAGCAGTTGAAACATTCCCAACACATAGTCATGAGAAACATTCAGAATGCTAGACACCTCAGATACCCTCACTTGACCATCACACAGTCGATGTATGTAACAAATGCATGTTCCCGTTCCCCATAAATACGCAAAATAGATAGCATGTATCCATGTTTAAAACATGTAGCCGGGCTCGGTGGCTCAGCCTGTCATCCCGTGCCTTGGGAGGCTGAAGTGAGTGGATTGCCTGAGCCCGCGGGTTCGAGACCCGCCTGGGCAACTTGGCGAGACCTCATCTCTACAATAAGTCAAAAAAATTAGCTGGGCGTGGTAGCGCACGCCTGTAGTTCCGGCTACTCGGAAGGCTGAGGCGGAAGGATCACCGGAGCCCAGCAGGTGGAGGCTGCGGTGGCCAGGAGCGGCCATTGTACTCCAGTCTGGGCGATGGAGTGAGACGCCAACTCAAAAAAAAACCCCCCAAAAAAACCACTGTAAGTGGCCAGATGTGGTGGCTCATGCCTGTAATCCCAACACTTTGGAAGACCAAGGTAGGAGAATTGCTTGAGCTCAGGGGTCTGAGAACAGCCTGGGCAACATAGTGAGACCTCCTCTCTACAAAAAAAAAAAAGTAGCCAGGAGTGGTGGTATACACTTGTAGTTCTAGCTACTTGGGAGGCTGAAGTGGAAGGATCATCTGAGTCCAGGAGGTCGAGGCTGCAGTGAGTCGTGATTATGCCACTATACTCCAACCTGGGAGACAGAGTGAGACCCTGAATTAAAAATACAAATATATTTATACTAAAAAAAAAAAAAAAGTTGGCTGTAAATACGTGAATTTATTTGTGGAGTCTCAGTTCTGTTTCATTGGTCTATGTATCTCTTTTTATGCTAATACCATGATGTTTTGATTACTGTAGCTTTGTGGCATATTTTGAAGTCAGATAGTGTGATGCTTCCAGCTTTGTTCTTTTTGCGTAGGATTGCTTTTAGTATTCAGGCTCTTTTTTGGTTCCATACAAATTTTAAGATTGGTCTTTCTATGTCTGTGAACACTGTCTTTCAAATATTTTTATGTCCTCTCTCAGTCTGCTTCTTGGACCCACGAATTTGAATCTCTAAGCTTGTACTTCTTAAATTTTTTATGTTGAAAAATCACTTGGATAGTGTATTAAAATGCAGATCCCCTGGCTCTACCTACAGAGGTTCTGGCTTTGTGGGTTTTCGGAGAGGAACACAATTGCATTGGGAAGAAGCATCTTGAATGTTTTTAATTCAGACAGAGTGATCATAGTTTCAAAAATAAGATCTGATGTGTGAAATTCTCTACATCCATCTGAGCCTTAGGTTCTCATCAGGCTGCAACTTGTCTATTATTTACTGAGTAGCCAACTATGTGCAAGACATTGTTCTTAGATCTTTACATGCATTATGTTATTTTTCTTCATGATAGTTTCATATTACGATAATTAGGGGCCGGGCGTGGTGGCTCATGCTTGTTATCCCAGCATTTTGGAAGGCCAAGGCAGGAGTATCACTTGAGACCAGGAGTTAAAGACCAGCTTGGACAACATAGGGAGATTCCATTGCTAAAAAACGAACAAACAAAACTTTACTGGCTGTGGTGGTCTGTGCCTGTAGTCCTAGCTACTTGGGAGGCTGAGGTGGAGGGTCATTGGAGTCCAGGAGTTGGAGGCTGCAAGCAGCGATGATCATGCCACGGTCCTGCAGACTGGGTGACAGAGTGAGACTATGTCTCTAAAAGATACAAAGATAAATAAATTAAATTGCATAAATAAAATAATAAAAATAAAATAATTAGTGTACTGATCTTACATTGATGAAACTGTTACTGGAATGTTCCAGAAAACTTTTCTACTCAAAAGTCTGGCCCTGGGCTGAGATGGCTAAGATATCTGAGGGCTGACTAGCATTGTTTATTCTTTATTTTGTGTTAATAGTATTTATGTGTATTCCTAGGTAATACGATACCATGTTATGAAGTTCATTTATTTCTACTGCTACATAATATGCAATTGAATGAAAATAATACCTGTTAAAAATAACCAAGGACAAAGAATGATATATGTAGAGTCTAAATTTGATTTTTAGATCTGTAAGTTCCTGAGTCTCTCTGAAAGCTCCTTCCAAATACGGTGAGATTGTGAAAGGCACTTTTTGATTGACTGTGGTAGGGAATTGGGAATCCTCTCTTGGCATGGCCATTATTAAAGCCTTGTCTTGTGGGCATATGAAACCTGACCTGTTTCTCTATAAGGCCTAGGATGCATGGTAGAGGCTCAAACAGGCTCAGAGTCAGGCAGCAGTTACACCTGTTTGCACAGGCACAAGGTTGGGCAGAGATATCTTTTAACACGCAGTCAGTCAATTATCCATTCTTTTGTCAATGGACATTTGTGTCGTTTCCAGTTCTTTTTGCTACTAAAAATAATGTTGCCATAAATATTTTGGACATGTCTTTGGGTACACACAGAGACCATTCTCAAGAAAATATGCCCAGGTGTGGGATATTTGGGCCACAGTGTTTGCACATCTTCAGGTTTCTCAGGTTATGCTAAATTGTCTTTCAAAGGATTTGCACTAGTCTATTTTCCCACGAGGGTATGTAAGACCTGCCACTTGACATTCCCACAACTGGCTTGCACTGAGTGAACAGATCCCTCGTGAGTCAATTTGGGGTGTGATGAAAGAGTTAAATCTATGAAACATGCCGAAATCTGCAGAGTCGGCATCAGGGACCTTCAGAAAGGGACTTGGCCCATCCATCTTTTTTTGGATATCAGAAAGCCTTGCAGAGTGCTGGCATTTGGAGATTCCTAACATGGTCATATTTACTGGGTTATAAAATTCTAGCCTATGAGTTGCCTGTCTATGTGGTTTGTGTATTTTAAAGTCCTCAGGAGGCTTGTATGCATTATATCTGCTCTGACATGGGCATAATTCCAGTCTGTCACATAGGGTTTTTGTGTGGGTTGATAATAATGGGTTTAATGGCTGAGAAGCATAATGCAATGTTCATATAAATAAAGAGGCTGGTACATCAAAACCAAAGCAGAGAGATGCTCAGGGGCTGCGTTAATGAGAGATGACTTAAACACAAAAACCTTTGAATGCCTTCAAGTACAGTAAAATTTCAGCTGTGTAATTATTTGGGGTGCTCTAGGATGCGGAACAGCTGCTACTGCCTGGCTTAGCAGGTGCCGGTCCTCAGCCAATCTCTACAGTGGTAGCAAATTTAGGTCACTGGGAAAGGCAGTTCTTGCAGTTCCTGTCACTTTCTAACCATCTGAAAAATGATCCGACGTTGTTTTGCAGGGAGGAGGCTAATATGCCTTCAAGAAATCTTGGAAGGATATGGAGAACTCACAAAGTCCAAGGGGCATTGGGACACTAGGAAGAAAAATGTAGGATTTATCCTTTTTGCTAATAAATGGCCAGAAAGAATTCTGCTCACATGGATCACGACTCAGTGTGAGCATCTTGGTGGCCAGTAGATGTCTGTGAAATTCTGTAGCGACTCAGCTCTGTCTCTGAGGGACAGGTGTCCCCTTCAGGAAACTGCCAGCTACTCAGCAGCCCTCATGACAAGGCCAATCAGCGACAGCATCGACTGCAGGAGGATGTCTCTGGGAGAAGGAGAACAGACACAGCCTAACTTCTGTTTTTGAGTTTGGAATAAAACTCAGTTCCATCTCAAAAAGTTATGTTGCATTTTTGTTATGTCCACAGCAGTGAATTGGACACTGTAGGGGAGACAGAGAGGCGAGGAGACATGGTGTCTGCTTCAAGGGGAGAGATGCAGGTAGAAACACGTCTGTGGTCAAGCTGAACGAAGCTTTCGCCCTACCTTGCTGGCAAAGTTGTAATTTACAAACGCAACTTTAGTGATTTTCAGAAAAAGACAGGCAGCAGGAACGCAGAAGCTGCACCTTCCTTAGATGTATTTTGCCAGTGAAAGAGAAAAAATGTGTAGACCCTTCTCTGGAAACAGAGATCTGGGGAAAAGTCAGGCCTCTCAGATCAAAGACAGAACAGAAAGTGTTGCTCGCTTCTGTGTGTTTGACACTGCAGTGGGGTGAACTGTGCCAATGTCAGCCCAGAAAAATTGGAACAGCCTGAGTATATCTGGAAGCAAATACTCCACAGATGGAGAGGGAAGCGGGAGGTTAGTTCAGACCACTTTATTTTAATTAAACAGCTTCAAATTTGGTGAACTTGGAAAAGAAAAGGCAAGCAGAACTGATAAAGTCCATGTGACATTGATTCTATTCCTTAAACACGTAGAAGGATAACAAAAGCGAAGTCCATAATCTCTAAACACGGGACTTAGGTTGCAATGCCCTTTCCTGAGAAGGATCATATTCCTATTGCTGGGAATAAGTATGGAGAATTTGAGAAGCATAGGATCATAGAAGGAGGCCTTAATAGTGGCTGGCATATATATGAAGAAAAGGCAAGTGAAGCAGTGATATTTTTCTATTTGGGGATGTTTGACAGAACACCTTCAAGGGAGGGAACACGGTTTCATGGTTAGTAGAGCAGATGGACAGAAGGGCAGCTCAGTCCTGCCTCTACGATGGGATCTCTAGCTCGTGGGAAGCATTTAGAATGCAACCATTCAGAGACGTTATGAAGCCAGGAGCAGGAACCTCTCCAGGGAACAGGGGTACATGGCACCGTGGGCTTGTTGCTTAGAACTAAAGTGACTTGGAGTTCCTTTCTGCAGAAGACTTTATATGCCCCCAAGGGAGAGGGAGGAAGAAAGGTGGGCTACCGTTGCCTCTGCCATCTGCATTGCCAGCCCTAACCTTACTCATGACAACCTTCTCCCTATCCCATAATTTTCACATTCAGAATTGGCTAGCCAGAAAACATTACTGCCATCACTTACATTTTCATATTGGACATATAATGTCCAGGTCGGTTGATCTCAGTCAGGAGTAATTTTAGCCCCTGGGGGACATTTGACAATATCTAGGGACATTTTGGGGTGTCACAGCTGGGGAAGGGATGCTCCTGGCATGTATAGGTAGAGAGCAATGATGCAACCGAATATTCTATAATGCATGGGACAGTCCTCTGCCATCTAAGAATGATTGGGTCCAAAATGTCAATAGTGTCAAGGCTGAAAAACTGTGGTCTAAGTTAAGATTGCATTTTTTCTGCAGAAGTTGGAAAGGTTGAATGAAGTTGAATCAAGTTGTGCAGGGGAAGTTAATTTTGTAAAGTTGATTATCGGCTTTATTTCACTGGCTATTAAATATTAGCAGCTGTTTTAATGATGTTTTTATCACCATTATTCTTCTTATAGCCCCAGATATCAATTTTCTTTTAATGAAATGTTGCAGATTACACTTGTGAATATCATCTTTGCTCTGTCAGCTGCTGACGTTGGGGTGGAGGTGAGATTTTTCTAATCTAGATTCTCGTGTCTTTCATAAGTGGAAAGAATTTTGCTGTCTAATGATCTTTTTGGCTCCAGAGGAAATTACATACACAGTGAAAAACAGCGACATATTTTGCGTGACCATTGGTTTGATATTTATTCTCTTTTAATTTATTTACATTTAATTAAGATATTTTTTATTTGTATCTCCCTTATTAATATTGTGAATATATTTGTTCAGTAAGTGAATCAACAAAAGGTTTTGATTGAAACCTGCAGAATGTCCTGCAGCTGATGGTGTTTAGTCTTTCTTCACCATCTCCCAAGGTAACTGCTGCTTCTTGGGCAGATGGCACGATGGCTTGTTTTATTGGGCTGTGCTCCATCACTTGAGATATGACAGCAATTTGGAGATTTAGTACAGATGCCCAAATATTCCTTGACCTTGAATATACAGTACTCTCAATGAGAAGATTCCGGATTCCTTTCTTTCTTTTTTTTTTTTCTGCCATTTTGAGCATATGCATATTTGGGGATTTAGATAAAATAATCAAATGTCTAACTAAAAATATTTAGTAAATTTAGTTGTGTCTATACATTTAAAATCTCATTATTATACAAACAGTAATTGAACAGTATTTGTTCCACTTCTCACTTTTGTGAAACAATTTAGCGCGACTTATCACGTGCATCTGTAAATAGGGAGCTTCCTCATCACCAGTTACTTTTTGAGCTCCCTCCTATGACATCTGCCCTGTTATCATCCACCTATTTTTTTAAGAAGTGTTAGTTTTTGAATTATGCACGATGCTGCCATTGAAAATTTTATTACATGCTGCAGGTACTAATTCACACAACATTAGTAATTACTTTTTTCATTCATCTTTTTGCAAGTATATTTACAACATTCACTTGTAATTGCAATATCCAGGAATGATGATTATATCTGTTCAAAAAAACTTTTTAAACACAATCTGAAAGCTGACTTGTATAAGCAACAACAAACTAGCAGAGATTGAGGTCATTTCAGAATTTGTCTTTCAAGAACTGTATTTTGTTGTTCATATATAAGTAATTAAGATGGCATCCTTTAAGGTGAATGATTCTGTAAGACCACAAATAGAAAGCAATATTTTCTTTTCTAAGGCACAATTTTCTTTTAGGAAAAAAATTTCTCATCTTAATATTTGAGCTTACAAAGGCTGCACTTGTACATTTATCTGTTTTTTGTTCATTAGGTGTTATTATAAGACTTATACTTGTCTCCACTCTGGATTTACTCATTTGTTACCTGACTATAACTTGGATGTTCTGAGAAGAATTTGGTATCATAGTGGAAATTGGTTTAAGAAAAGATTTTTTTAAGATTCTAAACTTAGCTAAATTTTGCTTAAATAAGTCTTTGAAAAGCTACTAGTTGGATTCACTCTAGTCCCTGTTCCAATCCTTAAACTAGAAAAGACTCTTACTGCTTAAATACTGGCTCCCTGAATTATGCCCACATGGGGAACCTCAGGGGTCAAGTACTCTGCATGACTTCATCCTGAAACTACCGTATGTTTACTCCCAGAGAGATAGCAATGCATATTTTTTAAAGTAAGTATGTAGCTTTAAAAAGAAAGCTTTAAGGAAAATAAAGGAATAAAAAAATGATTACAATATGGATTCCAGGTGTACGCTGAAGACAGCTTTTTGACAGATGTAAATATTTCCTGAGCAATCACGCTTATCTTGGGAAGTGTATGTTAACGTCCAACGTTCTTTAAGCAATGAAAGTGCAAGACAGGCAGGGTGAAGGAAAATTTCTCCTGGATTTCAACTTCTCTAACATTCACTACCTGGGGGACCTTGGACAAGTCACAATTTCTTTTCAACTTTCCTTATCTCTAAGGATTCTTCTCAGTGTGACTACCAAAAACATGTGAGGAAACATACTCAGAAATACCTGGCATGTAAACACCAGTTCAAACTGATTATTAAAAATAGGAAACTTTGCTGATGATTTAGTGATTGTTACCCCTGTCTTTGACTGCCAATAATTTATTTCTACCATCTTGATGGTAAGGATATGTGATTTTTTTGAGGGGCTGCAATAGTATTCTGTGTATATAAGTATGGGGAAATTTCAAATACTTTTTCTTTTAAAATTTGGAGCAATGAGAGCACGGAATTGATAGGCCAATTTAGGCTTTTTCTGAGTGGAGTTGTTCCCCGGCCATGTTTTCACTGGACATGGGGACATATAAGTTTCCCTCCAAGTTGTGGAGTGCTTTATTTCCTGGAACTTTTCACAGTAAGTCATCACTTGCTCTTTGTTTACATGGGCCTATGACCATGTTTGAATCAGGTCAGTGTACACTTTGACTTACGTACTGAGACTTCCAGACAACACAGCAAACCGGCTTGGAAAGCTGATTCCTTTCTCTAAGCTCAACCTGGAACAACTGTACTAGCACCTGGGAGGAAGTTTGATAACAGTCAGTACATCAACTCTGGGGTAACAAAGGGTGTGAAGGCATTTCCTGGGAGGGAAAGAGCAGCCCAAACCCGAGGAGAAGCCACTGCCACTAGCAAGGAGGCACTGCGGGAAGTCGCTTTCTAATGGCGGTTATGTTTTCATCCTACGTTGCCTTGGATGGATCGGTGCTTTGGCTGAAGCCCTATCTAGGGCACACAACAGTCCTAGGCCAGCCCGAGGGATAAGGCAGGTGACATGAGAATGCTGGAGAGTGTACTGATGAATGCCCTGTCATGAAGCTGGTTTCCTCTTCCAGTGAATGGACAAGGTAATTATCAAGGAAGAAAGAAAGTGGTTCCCCAAAAGAGCAGTGCATAGGCAGCAGAAATGAGGAGTTCAGTGAGTGGCAGTGTGGGAACTGGGGTAGCAATAGAGAATAGCAGATTTGCAGTAATGGAGGCAGTTTTCCTCTAAAAGTCATTTTTATATTTCCTCAATGGACCAGGAGGAGAGTGCATGCTGGGTCTAAGCTTTCATCCCTGTTCTTGAAGAAGTCCTACTAGCTAGCTAAGGTAGTTAATAGTCCTAACAGAATTTGAGCTCATAGGAGGAGAGAAAAAAGATATCTGAGGAGGAGTACTAGCCCTTAAAAGAAAACAGAATTTTATCAGAGGGAGCTGAATTAGCGGATCAGATAAACAAGAATTTCAAATAAATAAGATAAGTGTCTTTAGAAAGGAGAAAAGAATATTGCAAATATGAAACAGGAACAATCAGTGAAGATAAAAAATCAAATAAAGTTAGGAATAAAAATATAATAACAAAATGGATATAGACAAAGAATAAATCAGTGAGATAAAGGATCTGGTTAAGAAATTTTCCCAGAAGGCACAATAAAGAGATAAAAGATATAAAATATCTAAGAACTAAAATACAGAGATAATAGAAGTAGAAAGGTCAACTTTGATCTATTAGATAAAGCTAAAAGTAGTAGACAATTTTGTTGTTGTTGTTGAGATATAATTGAGAATTAAAGAAAGGTGAAAGACTCAGATCTAAAGGGCCCACAAAATAACAGAAAGCAGAGATAAGGAAAACCCTAAATCTTGACACATTAAATTTAATTTAAAATACCAAAGACAGAATTATAGAAGTGTCCAAATGAAAAAAATAACATTTCACTATAAATTAAGATATTGACATCAAATTTTGGAATGGCAGCACCAGAATATTAAACTAACATTTAAAAAAATATTGAGGAAAAATAACCACAGACCTAGAATTTTATGTACAGATAAACTATTATTTAAACACTGGGTTGAATAAAATAAAGGCATTTTTGGATACAAATACAAAGAAAAGACATGTAAAGGATTATAGAAAACATTAAAAAAAATTCTACAGAAGGCGCTTTACAGAGAAAACAAATGATTCCAAAAAGAAAGTTTAAGGTTAATCAAATAATCAACGGCAAGAAAAAAAGTGGGCATGATTGTTTGTATGTGTGTATAGCAGTGTTGTCCAATAGGCCCTTCTGTTTTGAGGGAGACATCCTATTGATATTGTCCAATATGATAAACCTTAGCCATGTGTGGCTATTAAAACTTAAAGGGTAGCTAGCACTGCCAAGGAACTGAGTTTTAAGTTTTATTTAATTTTAATAAATTTAAAATTGAATAGACATATGTGGTTAGTGGTTACTACAGTGTACATTGTAGCTGTATAATAATCCATGTATATGATCCAGATTGTACCGATATATGTTGAGAGTGGGAATATGCAGAGATCAGATACTTTTGACAGCATATTGAGGTCCTTGTCTTATTCAAAATAAATAAATGAATAACAATGCACTCTAAAAAATTACATATGAGATTTCAGATATTAGCAGAAACCAACTTAAAAATAAATATTGAATTTTAGCTTTCAGACAAGAAGGAAATAATTGATCTGATCAACAGAAAGCAGGAAAAGAGAAAAAGTAAACAAGAAGGGTAGTCCATAGAAAACATGCAACAAGATGACAGGTATAAATCCTACATGACAGTTATTTTAAAATTTTAAATGGTTTAAAAACGCACATCAAATTACAGAGACGCTCGGATAGGACAATAAGTACTTTGTCTACAGAAGACATTTAAAATAAAAGGAAAAGTATAGACAATAGTTAGTTAAGAATGTATGGAACTATGATCAATTTTATTATCAATTCTAATGACAGAGAAATTACAAGGTAAATTGTTTATAATAAGTAAAAAATATATATATTTAAAAAGAAAGAGGAGATCAAAAAGAAAATGATCAGAACTACATACATCTACCTGGATTATGAAGAAAGATAAGTCATGAGGAAAAGGTAGATAAAGCAAGAATTGTCGCTGGAGTTTTTAACATACCTTCAAGAAGACTAACTGATCAAGAAGGCAAGAAATAAAAAGAAGGATTTAGAAAATTTGAAAAAAATCTATTTGATTGATAAGCTCAAACCAATAGATGCATATAGAATTTAACATTCCAAAACATAGAATGCACATTCTGCACATAGTGAATATTTATAAAGTCTCAATTTTACAAAATCAAAATCATAAAATTATTAGAGATCAATAACAAAAAATAGTTTGAAATCACAATTACAGATAACTTGCATAATGCAGAAATAAAAGTATGATAAATATATCATAAACAACAGAATGGCTAAAAATTTGAAAACTCATATAAAATTGACAAGTTTCTGGAGTTATGGATAATACCCAAATTGTTACAGGATTAAATAAAAAACTTGAGTGAGACAATCATCACTGAAGGAATTAAAATACAATCAAAGACCCCTCGCAGAGTGTAAATTAGTACCACCTCTGTGGAAAGCA
>CAUYQG010256265.1:0-10712 GCA_963574415.1 Tarsius wallacei
AACATATCAAACGTGGACTAAGAATTTATATAACATATTAAACGTGAGCTAAGAGGGGGCGTATAGAATACAGTGCAGCAGACGTGAGGTAGGGGTTCACAGCAAATATAGTTTTTCTAAGTTTTCCTGGGTACTTTAGAACAAAGAATATAAAGAAAGTTGACCTAGTCTAGGAGGAATGTGTTGAGTGGAGACAGGAGCTCAGGAAAAGTACTAATGAATTGAAGCTGAAGTATAAATCAAATTTAACTAGGTAAAGAGAACAAAGAAAATCATTCCATATGAAGGGGAAAATACCACCAGGACCTTGACTTTAGAGGGCATGTTCGTAGAAGGTGGGGGAGGGGAGTCCCACGGAGTCCTGTGGAGCTTTGGGGCCACACAAAAAGAAGCACATTCTTGTATCCCCCTTCTGGCAACCTAGGTAGACAGGGAGAATTTTCACTATTGAAAGGAGGTACCTATAGAAACCTAGAATAAACTTAGTTTAGTATAGTCTTTTTGCCTCCGCATAGCCATTTTTGCTTAGACTTTACCCCTGACACACTTTGAATCTGGCAGAGGTTAGACACAGCAAGGTAAATTTCCAATAGGCAGGTTTTAGGAGGCATTTAGACATTTTAAAATTGCATTTTACTGCATGCCAAGTGGCAGCCTACTGCACTCCTTTGGCAAATCTCCATCAGATGCAAGACAAGGACAGAGCCATTGAAATAATAATAGACCACCCTTTTGCCTAAGATGATTGTGGATTGCAAACGTCTGACACATTTCTTGCAGGAAAACCCCCTCCCCTTGTCTTCTCCCATCTAGCTTACCACCTGAGGGCAAGAAGCTAATGTCTGGAGACTTCAAGTTCTAAGACTCATGTGGCTACAATCAACATCAAAGACCCACAGCTCTGGACATTCCTCTGAGTCTAAAACTCCTTACCCCAGAGGTCCTTAAATATACCCAGTTCTTGGCCCTTGGATGCCACGCTTGCCTGTGAATGTGGGCTTCCTTTCCAATCTGTGAACGGTGGATAATGAACTTTACTTCGTTCTACTTTCTTCCTTGTTGAAATCTTACATTATTCCCGCGTCATAGGTACCGTCCCTGGCCCACCTAGCGTCAGTGGGCCATTTCAACCATGAGATCTGGGAACCCAAGACACCTAACATTTTCTGACAGCTTGGAGTGGGCGGGCTGACTGAGTTCGGAAGCATCTTACTGGCTTCTCCCAGATATGTGGGTCAGAAAAGGGCCTCATATTTTCCTAGGACCAGAGCCAGATTCCATGTCAAGCACCAGAAGATGCTTACCGGTTTGGCCAAAAATGGGACCCAGGCAGGTCCACTTGGAAGCAGAATCCTCTCCCTTATGTTGCCAAATGTCTGAGAACCATGCTTTTTTTTTTTTTTTTTTTTTTTTTTGAGTTGGAGTCTCACTCTGTTGCCCAGACTGGGACCATGCTTTTTAAACCTGGGCAAGAGAAATGTGTGAGTTGGGAGTAGAAGTGAGAGTAATGACCATATAAGTACAATATTAACAACCACAGAGAGGCGCCACCAAGTTAAAAAAATTCCATATAATGAAACTTAATTTGTGTTCCCTTTGGTTTGTTTGTCATCAGCAAAGTATTGGGTGCTGGGGCGTGGATAAGGAAATAAACTGGGTAGGCAATTCTAAATAAAGACGGATGACAAGGTGCTCGGTTCTTTAGACGATAAAAATAGATGTTTCTGAGAAATGAGCAAAGGAAGAACCCTATGAGTGGTGACTCCTAGTGGCTTGCTGTGATCATATAGTGGTTAGTACTCCGTGTTGTGGCTGCAGCAATCTCGATTGGATCCGGGTCACGGTAGTGCCTTCAGGTCTCCTATGTGTTCACTTTTTTCAATATAGTACAGTGGAGTCAGAAAAACCCATGCAAAATTGAATGGACTCGTTATCTAAACTGTAAACAAAAAAGGTTAGTGTTTGTCACCCTCCCAACCAGTCCGCCAAACAGAACATCCCTACCCAAACCCTACAATTTTGTTGGCATTGGCTGAATGCAAAGTCATTAATAAAAAATCGAAAGTACTTATTTTCAAACACTGTAGAATGAAGAAATGACTATCCAAAAGCAGATCCAGGTTTATTGTGGAAATCATTCTTATAACACAAAGGACAGATTGTTAATCACACATTTCTAAGTACAGTATCCTGACTGGGTCAATGTTGAGAAACGCAGCAATTTTTGATAATCTGAAGAAAACTGGAGAAATTTGAGGTGGAAAAAAAAAACAAAACAAAAAACACGGTCCAGAAGAATAGCTCCTATCTCTAACCCATTCAATTTTTAGAGTGAGAAAGGAATAAGTAAACTGGATTAGGTGGGAGTGGAGAAGACTTGATCTTAAATGGGGAGGTGACTAGAAAGAAGTCACTGTTGCTACCTGGGGCCCACTGGAGACAAGCAGGTTTATCCTGAATTGTACCCCCCACATTTTTAAAATAAAAAAATATATAAAAATTCATTTAAAATTTCAGCATAGGAAGCATCTTTTTTGTCCTTCCCTTCCCGGGAATAAAATAGCACTAATTTTTTTTTTTCAATATTCTGAAATTCACACTAACAAAACTTCAGAGACTATAACTGAGTAGAGCTGTTTTATTCTTTAAGGTACCTTCCTTCCGGCAGCCTAGGTTCAAAGCTTCTTCCCAGTAATTTAACAGCATTCACAGCAGTTATTCATGTTCACTTATTCACACTCTACATCAATGTTCTGTTTTGTGGATCTTATCTCTACTCGGTTTGACATGAGTACAGATAGGGTCAAGAATGTATTGACCCAAAAGGACCAACTCTTGTCAATTATTTTGCCACAGTGAATGATAAACTCAGTTTTAGAACAGAATCAAATATCTTGATCTTGCAATTCTCTAGAAGACATTTTCTCCAGATCTTTCTGGCCTGAGTAGCAAATATTCACGGACTCTGGCTAGAGAGGACTAGGATCCAGATCTGGCACAGAATCAACTTGTAGTGCCAGGTGAGTAGTAGGGATAAATAAAAACTCATGTTTTGTGATTTGCTTAAAAAGTAGAGAACTTGCTTGGCATGAACTATACGGTGCAAAGCATGTGTTTATATTAGATGTGTCAAGTTCTCTGGTTCATAATATTATTTTGTAACTTTGAGTATCACTAGAAATCTGGTATAAACTGAAAAGGAACTTGTGATATAAAATTTTGCATGTTTCAGGTGTCCTTTTATAAATATTGGTGTTGGAGCATCTTACATAACCTGCCAACCACATTTGCAGAAAGAAAACTGCCTAACTCTATCTATGGCATTTTATGGTCCTGAAATGGCTTTTTAACACTTCTATGCCTCATTTTCCTTGTCTCTCAATGGTAATTAATGAGTTACCACCTACCACAGTTGTTTTAAAGATTTATGAGTTTTTAAATGTATGATGGCACTAGCTCAGTGAGGTACAAACCAAAAACATATTAAGATGTGCCATTGTTGTAGTTAAATAAATAGCATTGCTACTTAGGGGTAGTAGAAGACTTTGATGCAGTACTGATATCCCAAACTGGGCATCTATTTAAATTGACTACAGTCCTCTGCTTCTTATGCAGATAAGCTAATCCCAACTATGACAGGAAGTGTTTTGTCTGCCCTCAGGATTGAAGTTTATTTGAAGATCTGAGCTAGGATTTTTATAAGGCCAGTGATGGTTAAAATGCTTGTAATAATAGGGCCAAAACTTAGGGAAGACACACAGGTCATAGAGAAAAATAGGGGAAGGAGTGACCTCAACGCTCAGGAGATCAGGAAAAGAAGCTTCCTTCTAATATCAGCTGAAACCCAGATAGAGCACTCTTGGCAGGGTTTTGGGAGAATTAACTTCTCTCAAGTGTGTATCAACATGTCTGTTGCCTCTCCACTCTAGCACCTACTTTATGTTGAAATGTCTGCTCATATCTTGGAATGCTTCCAAAAGGAGAAGCAAAGGGCTTTTCCTCCAGGGTCTTAGACCATAGGAAAATGTATGAAACATTATTCTGTCAGTGACAAACAGAATTCAGGGAATAACTAAGCTTTACAAAAAACCTCAACCAAGAAAGCTAAGCAATCTATAGATCCTGCCTTGTGATGAGCTAGGTAGTGAGTAGAAGCTCATGACCCACACTGAGATAAATCAAAAGCAACTCTAGGTTTGGGTAAGGAATAAAAACCTAACCTCAACCTAAGTGATTTCTTATCTCTCCAGGTTCTTGAATTTTGTAAGTGTTCAGTGACTACATATACCCTTGTTCTTTCCCCCAAACACAGGCAGTTATTTAACAGGATGTTGGGCTCTCTGCTTTCCCCACACTAAGCTGTATTTAGCTAAAAATGGCAAAACCCCTTCTGCATTTGTCATATTGACACAGGGCCTGAGACAGCATCCTGTGGGTTATTACATTCTACTCTGCTTTTCTCTCTATTTCTCTGTATCCTTCACTTCATTTTACAATCTATAAGGACAGGAATTAAGTCTGTTTTGACCCAGCAGGCCAATGAACAAAACAAGACTGTGACAAACACAAACAAGACTTTGCAAATATATCTGTCCTGTGGAATTCCCTGTGTATATCTAACTCATTGCTTCTAACAGCAGATCTCCTGTTGAGAACAAACTGTCTTTGAAAAAGAGGGTCTCATGGTGTCTGGTATGGGCGAGTGGAAAGCTTGAGATTATGGATCTCCTCTGTATTAGTGCGTGCATCAGCCCCTCATCTGGGCTTGCTTTCTTGTGCCAGTTTAGATAAAATAAATAGAATGAAGTATGATGATTTTCAACTGCAGTGAATTAATTCAGAAGATAGTGTCATAGGCTGTGTAACCCAGCGGTAGAGATATTGGTTCTTACATTCCTCATGTTTTTATTTGTTGTTGGCAAATTCTTAAAAACTTGCTGTTTTAAATCTCCCTATAGAATACAAATTCTGTAATGGAAGAAGTTTTTGCTGTTTTGTTCACTGTACTATCTTCAATACTTAGAAAAATACCTGGAACACAATAGTAACTCAATATTTGAATATATTAAAAATATGTTGCAATATTCAATATTTCCTCTAGGGGGAGAGAGTCACCATGAAATAGAATTTTCACTCATTTCAATTTGAAATCTATTTTAAAACCTTGCATTAAGAAAATATTTTTCAAGTGTTGTAATTTCTGCTCTGTTAGGAGTTCAAAAACACAGATATATTTTGTTTGTCACAAAATCAAGTACACTTTCGGGAAATTGCTACATTTTACAAAATGTTATAAATATGATGTTTCAGAAGGTTTATCCAAAAGGGGCCCTGTGGCTTAGCTGGTCAAAGCGCCTGTCTAGTAAACAGGAGATCCTGGGTTCGAATCCCAGCGGGGCCTTAGTTGCTCCATTTTGTCTTTTCTACAGTATGTTGCAAATAAATACGTTGAAGATGCATAAGGAATTCATAGGTGGTAGAATCTGCATTGAGTGATCATTCTGAGAATCTCTTGCCAGGTAATTGCATCACAATATGAAGGTTGGAATGAAGGGAAAAATGAAAAAAATTTCTATAGCTGGTAAAAAGCAATGGGCTTGCTGATGGCTAATAAAATTGGGATATATAAAAATTATCTTGCAGTGTAAGGTATAGAATAACATTTCAAATTCTGTCCCAAAAGTTTAGTCTTCGGTCTCTATGTGATAGCCAACATTTTCAGCTACACGATGGATTTTAATTACCAGTGTCAGACAAAGAATTAATAAGCCATGGCATTTGGTTTGAAGTAAAATACATATTTATTTTTTAGAACAAGTAAGAGAGCAATGGTGAAATTTAGACTCTGCCCATTTCAGTTTTGTATAACCCTATGAATTGTCATATTTGTGCATCACTAGAACCTACTAAGTGCGAGGAGGAAAATGGAACTCAATGATATTTTGAGGAAACAAATAGCAAATGGATTATCACTTTCTTAAATCTTAAGTGACATTGTGGTTCTTAAATTAAAATGTACTTTGTGTAGTACTGGCCTACTCAATAGACTTCTCAGTTTTATCTATCTAAAGATATTTTAAAGGTTATGATTGGCGTTCCACCAGAGTTTTCTCTTTTCATTTCAATAAAAGTAGTCCCTGCGCTGTGCCTGAAATCCTATTTATACTTCCTAGAACCTGATTTCTGCTTTCTTGTTTTATTCATAGCAGTTCTCCCCCACCTACTTCCAAAGGAATGTGAGTAAAAAAAAGATAGTCACAAGCCTCATATAACTTTAATACTGCAGTATTCTCTCCCTCTTCTAAACTAAATTCGGTGAAGGCTGAGAATATCTTCAGATTTATGTGTTATATTTTAAAGTATTATTCCTGCCCTATACTTACCAAAAGCGGTCAGAGAGAGATAAATATGTTCTCAGATACATGCCAGTTAAGTGACTCCAAACAATACTTGTCTGAAATATTAAGTAGAACACACAAATCAAGAGCCAAACTCTGGTAACCTGACACCTGTCAGTTACTCCAAACTCAGCCTACACATTGGAAGGGAGGTTTTCTCCATGATTAACATATAATGTTAACATATAGTGTCACCTTCCTCCGTTGTTAACATATTCCTATACTATCTCACAGCCTGGTTGAAGGATAAAGAAGTGGAATTCTCCCTTCCCTCCCCCAGTTATATTTACGGAAAAAAGTGATTAGCAAATTAAGAAGAGTGACAGAGGATGATACAGAATATAAGGTGCCAGTGTTATTTAAACCTTGCAAAATAATAGAGATTCAGTGAATAATTTTATAGAAGAGGGACATGAAATATTCTTAGAAAGATAATGATTAAAATAAATTCAAGAAAGTGAGAAAGACAAATGAAAATAATCAAACAAAAAGATTTCAAGCAAACAAAATTTTGAAAACAAAATATCTGACAGTTTACTAGCAGTTGCTTTGGTATTTACAGAGACAAATTTATACATCAAATCTTGAAATATGATTTTTTAATGACTTTAAAAAATTTTTACACTCTGGAGCAGATAGAATATTCTTTAGACAGAGTGTCTCATCTGAAGAGCTCTTTGCTTTAATTTTCCAATGGGTCCATTGATTAGCTTGTCAGAAGACCGGTGTTGAAAAACTTATAAGCAATCGATTAAACCATGTTTTAGAGATCTAAAAATACGAACAGTCTGTTAGTCAGCATGAAATTAGTTCTGACCTTGTGGACTCCCGAGATCAATTTTAAAGTAAAGTGTCCAATTGTTCCAAAATGTGAAAGAGCTTAATGAGGGTCAAAATTTGGAAATGAATTCTATTTGCCTTGGTTTATAATACTTGAATTTGAAAAGCAATGAAATGTGGTAAAAATCTAGGAAAACTTGCTCAATTTTAATAAACTTGTTTCTTTGGTTTACTGTTTATTGCCTTTATCGACAATATGAAAGATGTTTGCTTGTTTTTTGCCTGTGTAATCTGCCTAAATAGCAAATAGTTTGTGTTTTAGCAGAATAGCATTTTACAGTTTATGCTGGCATTATTAAATCCTCTATCATTTAAGAAAACAAAGGTTTCTTAGGAATAAACTAAAGTTCTTTGCAATCATATCTTCTTCTATGAGTAATTTTAAATGTTTTATTGTCACATTCAGATAAGTAGCCAAGTATCTGCTCAAGCATCCTTGATCCAATTCCTATTCTAAGTGTTCCAATGTCCTGATAACTTTCCCAGATCAAATCCTAAATGTAAAATAACTCATACAGGATATCTTTTGTACCTAAAACTGTCTTTAAGATTTTCCAGAAGTACTGCAGAAAAACATAAAGATTTGTTTCTTCATCTTGTAAAAAGAGAGGTGCTAGAAAGAATTAGGTTTATCTGATATGTTACTTTGAATGGAGAGAGTGGCTAAATTAGAAGAGATGCCAAAAGGAAAAAGAAGAGGAGGAGGGGAGATGCTTAGTCTTCTCTAGGTAAAATTTGCATGGGTAAAATGTTACAACTATGATACAAATGTTTCAGAAACTGTATATTAAATGTGAACTTCTTAGAGCTTAATCAGTACTCTCACTGTTCATGACATGTTTCTTTCTTTCTTTCTTTGAGTTGGAGTCTCACTCTTTGTCGCCCAGACTGGCATGCAGTGCAGTGACATGTTCACAGTCACTACAGCCTCGGCCTGCTGGGCTTAGGCGATCCTTCCATCTCAACCTTCCAAGTAGCTGGAACTACAGATGCATGCCACCACGCCCAGCTAGTTTTTGTGATTTATTGCAGAGATGAGGTCTCACCAAGTTGCCCAGGCTGGTCTTGAACCCTCAGGCTCAGGCAATCCTCTTACCTCGGCCTCCCAAGGTGCTGGGATTACAGGCTGACATGTTTCTATTGATCAGAGTTCTAGTATTGCTTTGTCTGATGTTAGACAATAACAGTAGAGTAACACTAAGTCATAATTTCAGTTATTTTTAAAATGTGTTCTTAATCACAATTTTACTTTCTTAATTTAAGCCTAGAATTTTCTAGGCCAGTAGCTTATAATTGGGGATTTATATCAATTATCTGTGACATTTTGTTAATATATAAATGTGTAAGACCTACTCTAGACTTATGAAATCTCTCTGCTTGATTTATTTATATATTATTGTCATATTCTCTTGTATGGTTTATATAAGCATGTTATATTATATCTCAGGATTATTATGTGTTATATGCCAAGATTTTTTTCTCTGTAAAGATTATATATATATTTTTTTTTTTTTTTTTTTTGCGTTGGAGTCTCACTCAGTCTCCCAGACTGGAGTGCAGTGGCTGCTCCCGGCCACCGCAGCCTCGACCTGCTGGACTCTGGCGATCCTTCCGCCTCAGCCTTCCAAGTAGCTGGAACTACAGGAGCGCGCTACCACGCCCGGCTGATTTTTTTATTTATTGTAGAG
Organism: Tarsius wallacei; assembly: GCA_963574415.1. Taxonomy (NCBI): domain Eukaryota; kingdom Metazoa; phylum Chordata; class Mammalia; order Primates; family Tarsiidae; genus Tarsius; species Tarsius wallacei. The sequence continues at coordinate 8,927 of CAUYQG010256265.1, forward strand.
ATGAGGGCTCACCAAGTTGCCCAGACGGGTCTCGAACCTGCGGGCTCAGGCAATCCACTTACCTCAGCCTCCCAAAGTGCTGGGATTACAGGCTGCGCCACGGAGCCCGGCTTGAGATTATATTTCTTCGGGACCTGCCTGGGCAACTTGGCAAGACCTCATCTCTACAATAAATCAAAAAAATTAGCTGGGCGTGGTAGAGCGCGCCTGTAATTCTCCAGCTATTTGGAAGCCTGAGGCGGAAGGATCGCCGGAGCCCAGCAAGTCGAGGCTGCGGTGGCCAGGAGCGGCCACTGCACTCCAGTCTGGGCGACAGAGTGAAACTCCCAACTCAAAAAAAAAAAAAGATTATATTTCATCCACTTTTCTAAATTAAATGCAGTTTTCATTATCTTCTTCAAAAATATGTTTGATCACCATGTTCATAGCTATTTTGTCTAAAACTTATTTTGGATTGGCTTTATTATCTTGTTTTGCATGCCACAGAAAAATAAAGTTTCTTATTGGTGTCATTACTCTTATTATAAACTCTTATCAAATATGTTGCTTTTGAAAATTATAAATAATAAATTAACTAGAACCATTTAAAATCTTTTGTCATCTACATATAATTATTTTGTTTTACCTTGATACTTTCCTGAAAGCCCTTGCAATCAACTACAGATCTTCAACAAAGGACTATCTCAAAACCCCATGGAAAAAGACTATCCCAGGTACTTTGGGGTACAGGCTTCTGATGGCATCACTTAAACAACTTTTAAGATCATACCATCTTCTAAGCCAGAAGTTCCAAACTCTAGTTAAGAAATTCATGAATTTATACTATGCTAGAGAGACAAAACAATCCTGCAAACAAAAAGACTCTTTCATAATAGAAGAGAGAACATACTTTACTGTATAAATATTAACAGATTTACATGTACATAAGGGAGCACAAAAGTAATGACAAAATTTGGACAAAATCTCACTCGTTTTATGCAGCAAAGCTGAAGAAAGAACAGTAACTTCTTAATAAGCTTAACTCCTTGATAAGCAAAGAGCTGTACCTCATGATTGTCTCCATATATCTGTGAGACACCCCGAGCTAATTCTAGAGATATATTTTTACATATCTAAAGTTTATTTGGTTCACAACCTTGGAAATAGCCCTACATTACAGAAATTGGAGACTGAGTTTAATCTTTTAAAATACTCATCTATTCTGAAGATTACAGTAAGACTTCAGACTCACTATGTCTCCAAGAAAACACTCTAAGAAGGGAGGGATGGGCACTTTGCCGTATATAAATAGAGAACATCATTTGCATCTACCCTTACAACTGCTAACTCAAGATCTAGTGGAAAAGAGTTTATTACACAGGACTAAGTGAACTTATGAGGTGTGACTATAGGGTTTTTTGTTGTTGTTTTGGTTTGGGCGGAATTTTTTTGAATATTGTTGATGTTTTAGCATTCTGTTTTCTAGATATGTATTTTTTTTTTTTTTCCTTGAGTTGGAGTCTCACTCTGTCGCCCAGACTGGAGTGCAGTGGCTGCTCAGACTGGAGTGCAGTGGCTGCTCCCGGCCACCACAGCCTCGACCTGCTGGGCTCCGGCGATCCTTCTGCCTCAGCCTTCCAAGTAGCTGGAACTACAGGCGGGTGCTACCATGCCCTGCTAATTTTTTTATTTATTGTAGAGATGAGGTCTCGCCAAGTTGCCCAGGCGGGTCTCAAACCCACGGGCTCAGGCAATCCACTCACCTCGGCCTCCCAAAGCGCGGGATTACAGGCTGAGCCACCGAGCC
>CAUYQG010256274.1:0-13192 GCA_963574415.1 Tarsius wallacei
AAGTATGTTCAGAGCACTTTGTTAAGCCCCATGAAAGACTGAGATGAGCCAGGCTCGGTAACTCAGCCTGTAATCCTGCGCTTTGGGAGGCTGAGGTGAGTGGATTGCCTGAGCCTGCGGGTTCGAGACCCGCCTGGGCAACTTGGCGAGACCATCTCTACAATAAATCAAAAAATCAGCTGGGCATGGTAGTGCGTGCCTGTAACTCTGGCTACTTGGAAGGCTGAGGCAGAAGGATCGCCGGAGCCCAGCAGGTCGAGGCTGCGGTGGCCAGGAGCGGCCGGGAGCGGCCACGGCACTCCAATCTGGGCGACAGAGACTCCAACTCAAAAAAAAAAGGAAAGACTGAAATGAATGGCACAAGTATCATAAAAGAAGTTCATTATAGTGTAGATTTAGTACCTTTGGGAAAAAGTTGTTAATTATGACCACAGTGGATAAGGCAGAGTTCAAGCGGGATTTTGAAGAAAAAGAAAAGTGGTTTTGATAGAATAGGAAGCCATGAAGTCAGAAATCTACAGCAATGATTCAGATAAGAAAGTATGAGTGTATTAACTGGGCAGTGGCTATGGGAAAGAAACCGGTAAAGAATCAAAAGTCACTCGAACAAAATAATGTACAGACCTTGGTGATGCGGGTGTGAAAGTCAAGAGAAATCACAAACCAAAATGGGTCTGGTATCTCTTAGGATGCTCAGAAGGTTGGTAACGCGACTGGCAAAAGACCCACACAGGCGCAGCATGGTTCCGCACAGTTCCCGGCAGCACATGGTGGGCTTTGGGGGGATGCTCGCTCCCTGCTCCACACGTTTCCTTCCGTGCAGGGTCCCCACCAGGGTCAGCTTCTTAGCCTTGTTCTTCCTCCCTCTTCCACTCTTCCCCAGTGGCGTGTCTGACTGGAGGGACCATCGGAAGAAGCTGGGCATGGCCAGCGTGGCGCCTTCTTTTTCTTTCCCTTTCTTCTTGGCTGGCTCTCAGGAAATCTGTGTATGCTCCTCTCTACTCCTCCAAGCCATCCGTTTTCAGGGATAGAATCTGCCCTTGCAGGACGGAGCCTGCCCCGGTCTGGGTCTGTCTGTTGCTGGAAAGTCTGGACTGCAGTCCACTTGCCTGTCTGCAGAACCCCATTCCTTACTAACAGATTGTTCAGCAATGGAAGCGATATTTTGATCATCCGGCTGCCTTACCTTTTTTGTTCTTCCTTTTATTTCTTTCCTTCTTTTCTTTTGTTGAATCGGGTTCTTACTCTGTAACCCAGGATGGAGGGCAGTGGCACAAGCACGGCTCACTGCAGCCTCTACCTCCTGGGCTCTGGTGATCCTTCCACCTCAACCTCCCAAGTAGCTGGGACTTACAGGTATGTACCTCCATGCTCAGCTAATTTTTAAAGTATGTTGTGGAGACTAGGTCTCACTATGTGGCCCAGGTTGTTCTCAAGCTCCTGGGCTCAAGTGATCCTCCTGCCTCAGCCTCTCAAAGTGCTGGAATTACAGGCATGAGCCACCATGCCCGGCCTGAACTTCTCTTTAATTGGCTCAGAGCTAAGCTGGGGAAGCGGGTGATATTTATTGGACTCATTTGCACCCCAACCGCAAGTGCTCAGAAATATTTACTGAATAATTATGTTTTTAACCCACAAATCTAGTAGCAACTGAAGTCCAGATGCGGAACTCGGGACAGAGTTCAAGCCAAGGAGATAGATTTGGAAACGATCGGCATGAAAGTATGCTTATTAGGCTTGAGTGGGGTTACTATTCTTGTTGCTTCTATAACTAGTATTTATTGAGTGTTTACTATGGGCCAGCCACTGTTGTAAGTGAGTGCTTTACGTGTATTAACTCATTCATCCTCCTAAGAACCCTATGAAGTAGGTTATTACTGTATCCCTATTTCATAGATGAAACGGGAGCATATATATTGAGTAACTTGCCTAAAATCATACAACCGGTAAGAGACAGAGCTGAAATGAAATAAACGAGATAGGACTGTCTAGGGAGAAAACAGCGGAAAAGAAGTCTAACTTCATTTGTTTCCTTCTACCTTTCTTGACTTCAAAATGAGAGCAATACTTCCTTGGTACTTTCTAGTGGTGTGACGGAAGCTAATGACACACATCCATAGGTACAGGTCCCTGCCGAGAGGGAAAATGTGTCTGAAGCCAAAGACAGGCCATCACTATTGGTTTGGCCAATAACACTCTCTGTATCGGTACAGCTTTTCCTTGGCTGAGTGGCCACTGGAAAGACCGCAGAATGGAACTTCCTTTGAAAAGGAAAAGCGATGCCCTTAAGCCAATTACAGAGAGGTAGAGGAATGGGTGCAACATTGCCTGTGTTGGGAACAACTTGTTCTGGTTTTCAGATACTTTTTTTTTTGGCCAACCAGTCGGGTGAAGAAGACATCCATCTTCTATATGACCCTGAACCTCTTTCTCTCCCTTCACAGACTCTGAGATCAAAAGGCGGAGTCACCTACAGCTGCTGAACTCCAAGGCTTCTCTGTGTGTCTCTTCTTTCTCTGTCATCGTTGGGGTACTTCTGCCTCTCCCCTCTTACCTGGTGCTAAAATAATGTGCCTCGGCTGCACAAAGACATGCAAAGTCATTGGTACAACAGGTGAGATGAATCCCAAGTAGTGGGGGAGACTGGTTCTGTGTGAGTCAGGTGACCTTCGGCATCAGCCACAGAAAGAAACATTGAATGATGCCAGGGCTGTGACGCTATTTCCACTAGCGTCGGGAAGGGTAATCATGTGTTAGCTTAACAAGTGCACACACTTGTCGACAGACCTATCAGAAAGACAACTCCATGCAATTCAAATGTTTGTGTAAATTCAAACACCTTTTAATTTACTGAGTCATCAATGAAGACAAAAATGCCTCATTGAAGTGACTGAGATATTTAGCTCTGACTAGTTACCCTGGATTTCACTGGTATTTCTAAAACATAACGACATGCCCAGAATCACTCGCCTAAGTGGCCTCCCCCACACCCCTCCAACGGCCCCTGTAGGCAGGAGAGTTGACAGATGACACACCGACTAGCCCTCCTCCCGAGACGTCTGGCTTCAGTCCTCTGGCTCCAATTATCTCCGGGACACTTCCTGCTGGATATTCTTCTGCATATGAAATTTGCACAAAACTGGGCTCGTGAGGTCCCAGGCAACAGCCCACACTCCTCAGTGGCGGCCCCCCCAAGCCCCCAGGCTCTCAGCCTCGGAGCGATTTCGGTCTCCCCTCTCTCCTTCGTGTCAATTCGTCAGCAGCCCCTCAGCATTTTCCCCTGTGTTGCCTCATTATCCTCTCACATCCAGGCTCGTTCTAAAGCCCTCCGCTTTCTCCTCCCTCTACCTGTTCCGGCCGATGGAAAACATGGCACCAGAATCAAAGCATTCAGACACGATCTTCACCACAGCCTTCCTTTGCTCTGGATCCCAAAGTGATGCTCTGGGCTCTACCGGCCAGGTTAAAGGCCTCCGTTGTGCGGTCACAGCCTTCTCACGGTGTCTCCTCGGGGCGCCCTTTTCTCCGTGACCCACCACCACGCTCTGCCCTTGCTCCCTCTGTCGTTGCCCTGTCCTGGAAACCTCCTCGACTCTACGGCAATTCATATCCACTCCTTCCTCCAGCCATTGCAGGAAAGCTTGATGCTCCTAGCTCACGGCCCCCTTTCCTGAGAGTCTTTGAATCTTGCCTCCTCCTGGCACGCACGTATCACTCATATCTTGCACTCTCTAAGGCACATACATTCCGTGCCTGCACTGTTAAGTCCTCCGGGGCAGGCAAAGGTCTGTTGATCTGCTTCTTTTCGTTCTTTCTCTTGTTTCCAAGCTTTCACTGCCATGCAAGGAACAAAGTCGGTTCTGTGCAAGGAAAGCCACTGGTTACAGCCATTTCCAATCCTCCGCAGCTGTCAGAGATTTTCCTGAGGAAACTGTCCTTTGGGGATCTCACTAGGAGAAGGAATACTTTCTTCTTTCCTTGGTTTCTCACAACACTGTAAATGAGTGTTTAATAACCCGCAACGAGATACTATGACCTACAGAGTATAGCTGACTCATCTTTTCCTTGTCTTCCCTTAGAGTGATCATTTGCAGGATTAGTCAAGCAAGGTGGCTCATGCCTATAATCCAGCACTTTGGGAGGCTGAGGTGGGAGGATTGCTTGAGCCCAGTAGTTCCAGACCAGCCTGGACAACATAGCAAGACCTCATCTCTACAAATAAAAAAATTAGCTGGCTGCAGTGGTGAGCACCTGTGGTCCCAGCTACTTGGGAGGGCTGTAGCAGAAGAATCACCTGAGACCAGGAGGTCAAAGCTGTGGTGAGCCATGAGTGTGCCACCGCACTCCAGCCTGCTGACAGAATGAGACTCTGGCTTAAAAAAAAAATGCAAGCCGGGCTCAGTGGCTCAGCCTGTAATCCCGCACCTTGGGAGGCTGAGGTGAGCGGATTGCCTGAGCCGCGGGTTCGAGACCCGCCTGGGCAACTTGGCAAGACCTCATCGCTGCAATAAATAAAAAAATCAGCCGGGCGTGGTAGCGCATGCCTGTAGTTCCAGCTACTCGGAAGGCTGAGGCGGAAGGATCCCCGGAGCCCAGCAGGTCAAGGCTGCGGTGGCCGGGAGTGGCCACTGCACTCCAGTCTGGGCGACAGAGTGAGACTCCCACTCAAAAAAAAAAAAAGAAATGCAGGCCGGGCTCAGTGGCTCAGCCTATAATCCCAGCACTTTGGGAGGCCGAGGCGAGTGGTTTGCCTGAGCCCACGGGTTCGAGACCAGTTGGGCAACTTGGTGAGACCTCGTCTCCACAATAAGTACATTTTTTTAAAAATGCAGACTTTTATTTTTAAAGAGCCATGACATACATGTACTGAGTGATGCTCACACGTGGTGCACACAGGGCTATGTACAGCCACCCATGTAGCCCCAGCTCCCACTGTCTCCCCCTGGCACCAGAGAGGAATGACCCAGGTGGATCTCCAAAACCAAATGAATAGATCACAATTTGAGACATGCAGTGTAACTGATCACAGACAGTTTGGGTCACACACACTCCCTGGTGGGGAACTGAGGCAGAAGCCGTCTCTCCCCTCCACTCTGGAGCCTGGCCATGCTTCATCTCTCGGTTCCCATTTGCTCTGAGAAGCTGTCTCTTCCCTGAGCCTGTCCCCGGGATGATACTCCCTTAAGGAGAAATTCAAGCCATTTCCCTTGCCCCAGCAACCCATGGGACCATGTGGCCTCAATTGAACAATGTCAAAATACAGAAAAATAAGCTCATTTCTAAACCAGAGATACACAGGGGTAGGGGGACTCTCAGTTCTCAATAAATGTTTGCTATAACGGAATGACTATAACGGTATTTTATTACTGTTATTTTCAGAATCCTGGGAATTTACAAAACCATTTCACCACCGGATCTGACCTAGTTTTATGTTTCTGGGGGCCAATGAGCTCTTATCTAGGAGTCTGGAGTGAACCAATAAGAAGAAGCACAAAATGAAGCCAAAAGCAGAAGCCTCCTCTATGAACAGGATAAATCTATCTTCAAAGAATATTAAAGTTGGGACGATCATTCGTGTGAACTAGAGAAGTATTTAAGGCTGCTAAGTAGGGTGCATGTGGAGACAAGTGTATCCCCAGGCCTCAGGGACCTCCCCGGACCCGTAACCTCCTGGGGAGTGAGAGGATGGGACAGTGCACGTTCCTTGTGTCTGAATTCCTAGTTAGATATGCCATAATGTTGCCCTGAGGAAGTTTCTGGAAAGCTTTGGTCACAAATTTCCTCATCTTTCATCTCACAAATTAAACTGCAATGGACACCATAAGAAGCCACTAATCAGCTGCCCCGTCTCAACTCAGAGTGGCTGCATTTTAGTACCAGGTCAAATGATTCACTTTTCATTATGATGCTTCCAAAGGTGCCTTGGCTTCTTCTCCCACCTGACAAATGCCAAAGATGTGAAAAACGGTCATAATTTTAGCATCAACAAAGTAGGTGGTGATACCAATTTTATAGGTAACCTGATCACCTTCTTTCAGACAAGCGAATGCCATTTTACTTCTCAGGTGATATTCATCCGCGAATGATCCAGAAAAGGACCTCTCATCTGGACTATGCGGCATGTGTTACCACGAGGTTTGAGGCTTCTGCTTTCTCTTCTGCACGGATAGCTCTGACCTCAATTTTCAATGGCATCTAGAGAAGTGGGACTCGACTAGGGTGATTTGGCCCCTCTCTCCCCCAGGGAACATTTGGCAATGTCTGGAGACAATTTTGGTTGTCACAACTTGGGGGGCAGAGGAAAGGACAGCACTGCCAGCATCCAGTGATGCTGCTCAAAATCCTACCACATACAGGGCATCTACCCATAACAAAGAATTATCCAGTTCCCAATGTCAGTTCTGCCAAGGTTAAGAAATCCTGCAGCCAAGAATCTAGAAAAGAGGGGAGCAAACCCATCTGTTTGCTTCCTAAAAGCAGGCGTTGGCAAAGAGGCACTCTGACTCTTTGGCTGTGTCGGGCCACCAGGAGAACACCTTTCAGAGAATAGAGCTGACAGGGCCTGTGGGAGATTCCTGCTGGGATGACCTTGAGCTTGTCGAGCTTCTAAGTGACATCCCCTTCATCCTACCCTACACACCAAGGTCTGCCTGAGAACTGCCTAAGTTCCATGTCCAGTTCTCTCACTGAATTTACATTTCCGCAACCTGCCTCACCAAAATGCAAATTAAGACAGCAGTATGTACCTTGAAACATAAAGAGACTTTTGAAAACAGGGACAATGACCCTTTGAAATGAGTCTTGAGGAATGAAGTTTTGATGGAAAAGATTGCTTTGCTTCCAGGACCCTTCCCACACACATTTTACGTGTTGATCGCTGCCTTTGTGTACTCTGGGGCCACCGTGACTGTATTACATTTTGTTACAGAAAACTGGATTTCAGAGTTCTGACCATTCAAGAGAATGAATAAATATACATTTCCTGCACTATTGCCTGCCTGGTTTTTCAAAGGAAGTGAGTGAAGGGAAGACGGGTTAAAGAGCCACGGGTTCTAAAGATTAGTACCTGGCGCGTAACAGGCCTTCAGTAAGTGTTTGATGAATGAATGAGTAAATGAATAGAGGAGATGATGGGAGCCCTGAGTATGGGCCAGGTGGCTGGGTGTCTAGTTTCCTAGTGGAATTCCACGAGGCTTTTACCAGCCTGGCATGTTTCCATCTGGGAAATCGTGGTGACAATGAGCCTGAGGCAGGTTAATGTGGGAGAATGCACAGAGGTGGACAAACTAATCTAGTGTCCAAAAAAATCTGATTTTCACCATTGAGGAGCTGTGAAATTCTCAAGTATCAGAGCCAGAAGAAACTCAAAATTGTCTTTTCTACTCCTTCCATTTCTCAGATAAAGACCCAGAGGCCCAGGGTGAAGTGTGGGTTACTGGCTATCCCGAGGCTGTATAACTTTCCAAAAGCCATATTAATGATTGGTGGAGGGATACAATCTATGGAAAACTTAATTGGCAAATGGCAAATTCCAAGGGGACTTTCAGGCCAGCCTTGCCCTGCTGCACTCCTGGCTTGGTCCCAGGCCTTTTGTTAGAAGAGTCCAAAGCAGAACCAAACTCAACGCAAGTTAACTCTTTGGCCTCATCCACAGCACACAGCAGAGGCATTAGATGACAGATGTGCCGTGAAAGCCTAACGGCAAGGACCAGGAGGCGGTGTACACCACAGACATCGGGGGAAGCGTAAACCTCGATGCCAAAAGCTACAGCACTTACGAGGTATTAACACACTTGAGGGACCAAACAAGTCCAGTTTCAAGGTGAAGCACGGGCTACCAGGTTGAATGAAGACTGGCTTTCCTGCACAGTGACCTCAACCTGCACCCTGCTAATTGGAGGAGTGGCGTGGGCAGTGTCATTATTACACAGTAAGGCTTATGCCCTATGGAATATGTAGCATGCTTTGATTCCGTTGATGAAACCTGTCATCACCAATTCTTCCAGCTGGCAAAGTCACCACGCCCCCTCCCCCCCACAGAGCTGCTCTGATTCTGACTGTCTTACTATTTGCCTGAACTGTTTACTCCTTCTAACGAATCATTCCTAGGAGTAAAAGTACAGGAGTCATCATCCAGTCACAGAAATAGGAGCTCAGCTACGCTCTCTCTCATCTCCCTTTAAATTTTCCCCCATCACGTTCCCTTCAAAATTCTTCTTTCCCCACGAATCACCTCCGAGTGGTCCAGGGCACAATGATCTTACTCCGTTCTTTAGTCTACACGTGCATCTTAGCGCAAAGTCGCACGATTACTTTTCCCATTGCCGTGTACTTGGTCTGCCTTGAAGACGACAAAATAAGGATAGGGATCCAGGCAGCCCTTGGAAGGCTCTGTGAAAGAGGCCAGTAGATATTCCCTTGGAAGACTTTCATGTCTGCTGGGTCACAGCAGTTAAGCTGCAGCCTGGAAAGGGAGGTCTGTAGTCAGCACGCCAAGAGCCCCTGCCTACTAGAAGGCATGCCCCCCCCCCGATGATGACATTGCCTGTCTCTTCTCAAAGTCATAACTTTGACCTTCTGCTTTATCATATCTCTTCAGTTCAAATCTAATGGCCCGGCTAAAAGATATTCTTAGTATTTTCAATTTAAAAATTCCTTACCCCGAAGTCTAGACATGACTTTGAATGAGAACTTTACGAGCATTTTGGCCCTGTATCCTTTCCTTAGGAAGTCAAACTTGATGCTCGGTCGATCAAGCCCTGTGAGCTCGCGGAAAACTGAGGCTGTTTCCCTTCTCTCTAGTCTTTTGGATTTGCAGTTATCAAACTTTATTTGTAACCATTTAAGTATCATTATAGGGAGAACTATTTCAATTTTGACAGATAAAATCCTAGAACCTTATGGTATTTAATATGACTTTGGCGAGAGGGTTCAGGCCGCCATGCGTGACTCGAGTGGTGAATCCAGGTCTTACACCGAGGGCAGACGAGGCTAGATGTGTGACAAGGTAACAACATAAAGACAGCAGTGTCTAGGGAGAGACAGCAGATACTCCAGAGGTAGCCAAGTCGCAACCTGCTATACAAGACTCTGTGAGAAAAATGACCATTGCCTTCAGTCCCCCTCGCCTTTCCTTGTATCCGTTTTCCCCCTACAGCCCCATCAGGCCTCCTAAGGCCCTGCACACTCTTTATCCTTCCAGTATGGTTGCCATCAAAACTGCCCCACCCCCCAGGAACGCTCCCTGGCCTCTAGCTACACACGAGAAGGTAGCTGATCAGCTGTCTTCCTCATTAGTGCAGCATCGAGGCAAATCTTTTTTTAAAATAAAGCTATTAAGAGTGAAGGATAAGATGTCACAAAAATATCAAACTGGTGAGAGATACTTGGGGTATCACAGTGCAGAGTGCTGATTGTCAGCGAGGCGGTGGAAGGGTGCTTTTTAACAATGCAAGTGTGTCCACCTCTGTGTGCCACTGCTGGGGTTAAAAATCACTGCAGGCCAGATACGGTGGCTTGCACCTGGGAGCCATTTTCTTTCTCTCTAGTCTTCCGCGTTTGCGGTTATCTAATCACAGCACTCTGGGAGGCCGAAATGGGAGGACTTCTTGGAGCCTGGGCAACATGGCAAGACCTTGTCTCTACAAAAAATTAAAAAATGAGCCAGGCATGGCGGCATGCTCCTGTAGTCCCAGCTACTGGGGAGGCAGAGAGGCAAAGGATCGCCTGAGCCCACGAGACTGAGGCTGCGGTGAACTGTGTTCTTGCCACTGCACTGCAGCCCGGATGACAGAGTGAGATCCTGACTCAAACAAACAAAAATAATAATAGTAATCACCGTGTGACATAATACACGTTGACATGTTTGAAGAGCATATGCTACCTACATAAACATGCAACTGCTGTGGAACGCTGAGGTTCGTTGATGTAAAAAACCACCTTTATAGAAGGAAAGAAAATTATCTCCTTTGTGTCAAACATCATGCTAGGTATTCCTTTCATTCAATGCGCATCCTATAAGGTGGATATCCTTTTGACCCTAGCACCATCACCCTTTTAAAGACGAGGAAACGGGTTCTGAGAGGCTAAGTGACCCAGGATCACACAGTCGCCAGGCTAACCAGAATTCAAACCCAAGTCTTGTTACGACCCGTGCCATTTCTGAAAGAGTCCAAGCCTGTGCAAAAGTGCCATATAAGGTTTGCGACGTTACACAAAAAGTAGTCATCCTGTTCTTATTTGCATTAAAATATTAATACGAGGATTTGTTGGGAGCTTTCGACTTCATTGCTCACGAAGATCTCAGGGTCTGTGAGGAGAACGGGTTTCTCTCCCTGGAGGAGCCACCGATGATTCCTCAATTATGCGCATGCCTTCCCACATGCACTAGGGGGCTGGCTGTGCAGTCCTACCAGCAAGCCTCCTCCTCCCTGGCTGTAAGGACAACACCTCGTGCTCCCAGCATTTCCTTGAGGACTGTCTCTTAGACTCAGATGTCATCTGTAATCTGCTGAGGTAGATGTCTTTACCAGATGATACGAAACGTTTCCTGAGACCTCATCTCTACAGTATCTCCATCATCTCAGACCATCTCGCACGTTCCCTGATGTTGGCCTCAAGTATACCTGGAAAGAACATCTAATGACTACAGAATCCTCCTTGAATCTCGTGTTGAGAACTACGTTATAGACGGTCATATCCCACTTTGCCATGACCAGCCACATTGCCTTTATGTAGTCACATCGATCTTTATTTTCTATTTTGGTTTCTCCCTTTCGTACTTATGTTTAAGTACTTCTGCCTCTGTACCTCTAGGCTGTATAAAAAATTAATATTTACATTTTCGTTCTTTCACGTTTTATTTTTAACATTTAAATCTTTAATCCATCTGAAATTAATTGTGGTTATAGTTTATGAGGTAAGAGAGCTAACGATTGTTTTTCCAAGGGATCCCCCAACACTATTTGTTAATTAATTCACCTTTACCCCCGGTGGCTTTAAAATATATATTTTTATCTTTTTCTTGTTCTTGTAGTTATACTTGTATCTGTTTCTAATAATCTGTGAGACCTACATTTTTAACAGCATTTATGAGAAAGGAAAAAGTCATATGCAAATATATTTACCCAGCTATTCCCTGGAGATGGTTGAAAAAGAGAACTAAGTAAGAGGAAAAGTCAGAAATCACTAGTGAATAATTAGAAAGGACTTATCAATTCAATTAATAAACCCTTATAAGAAGCTTTCCTGCTATAAATTAGGGCACAACCATTCTCCATTGATGAACAAGAAATAAACAGGTAGAAACAATCTGGATAAAGATGCACGTGTCAGGGAAATGGTTGGCTCCATTAAATCCCTCTCCCCACTTTACCCATTTATAAGCCAGAATTTGTTTCTTTCTTTTTTTTTTTTGAGTTGGAGTCTCACTCTGCCGCCCAGGCTGGAGTGCAGTGGCATGCTCACGGCCACACAGCCTTGACCTGCTGGTGATCCTTCCACCTCGGCCTTCCAAGTAGTTGGAACTATAGGCATGCACCACCACACCTGGCTTATTTTTGGATTTGTGTAGAGATGAGATCTCGTCAAGTTGCCCAGGATGGTCTTGAACCTGTGGGCTCAGGCAGTCCTCTCACTTCGGCCTCCCAAAGTGTCGGGATTATAGGCATGAGTCACCACGCCCGGCCAAGCCAGAATATTCTGCTTGTCACTTTCAGGGCCAAGTCGGAGCATACTCTAAACGGAGTTCCTACTATGGACAAAATTTAGATTGAGAGTCCCTGTCTAAATAGTATCTGCCTCATCTAGTAGCCAGGACAATTAAATGAGATAATTCATAAAAAGCAGTTATTACGGTATTTAGTCTGCTAGGGCTACTATATCAAAATACCACAGACTGGGAGGCTTCACCAATAGAAATTTGCTTTCACAGCCTTCTGGAGCCTGGAACTCTAGGTCAAGGTGTCAGCAGGTTGGTTTCTCCTGACAGCCTCTCTCTTTGCCTTGTAGACAGCCGCCTTCTCCCTGTGTCCTCATACAGATTTTTCTCTGTGCGGTGTGCCCTGGTGTCTCTCTTCTTAAAAGGACACCATTCATACTGGATTTGGGTCCACCCACATGACCTCATCTGACCCTAATTTCCTCTTCAAAGGCCCTATCTCCAAACACGGTCACATTCTGAGGTCTACCAGGGGTGAAGAATTTAACATGTACATTTAGGGGGGGACAAAATTCAGGTCATCACAAGGGCGTATATGAAGGAACAAATAAAAACTAGCCATTATTAAGCACATGCGTTGGGCAGGACAAATGATGTCAAGGACCCAATAAAAGGAAAGATACAAAAAACTTTGTTTTTTCTTCCCCCCGCCCCCCATTTGCCCAAGAATAGATGTTTAATGTTTGAACAGCTGGGACGCAACAGAAAGTCTTGTCCAAATAGCTACTGATAGCAAACCGGGTCAGAGGACACTTGAAAATGAGAACACAGCGGCTCAGCAGGTGGACGCTGTTGCAGGAACTGAATCGGCTAATGGCCTCCCCAAACCACAGGTTACTATTTTCAATGTGACAAAAGATCACGGAGCATGAAAGGCTGAAAAATAAAGCCAGTGTGGGTCCAATCTTCAAAGGACGAGAATTGAGTTATAAGGGGGCAGTTTGGTTCCATGTGACTAAACGAAATTACCGAGTACCAGTGCTGCTTGGGGATAGAGGTAGATTGCAATCTTTTCTGTCTTGGGATTTCAGGATAGGACCTGGTTTTGATTTTTTTTTTTTTTTTTTCCTTTCCTTCTCACTCAAACTCAACGTTTGTAGTCCTTGAAGATGGAAAACACCTGTGTGCTAGTAAAAGTCACGCAAAAAGGACACACACACTTCCAGCGCTACACAGTGTAAACACACAAGAGGGCTTCTTTGGAAAACCCGATTTTAAAGGAGCAGGGTGATTCTCTGGACTCTTGTTACAGCGCTTAGGCTGGGCATAGCTAGATTGGACTCATCAGGGTCAAGAGTTCCAGGGGAGGGTGAACCTCCCCACAGTAATGCCCAACTATGATGCCGTGGAAGCCTCCAGCTGAAGAAACAGCCTTGTCAGGAAGAGGAAACACTATAGATCAGGAGCTGTTGTGGCGTCCTTCTGTCAAGGGCTTCCAGGGCCTTTCCAATGTATGTCTGCTCAGTCAAGGAA
>CAUYQG010256275.1:0-21383 GCA_963574415.1 Tarsius wallacei
CTTGGTGAGCCCTCATCTCTACAATAAATCAAAAAACTAGCTGCCTGTAGTTCCAGCTACTTGGAAGGCTGAGGCGGAAGGATCGCCGGAGCCCAGCAGGTCGAGGCTGCGGTGGCCAGGAGTGGCCACTGCACTCCAGTCGGGGCGACAGAGTGAGACTCCAGCTCAAAAAAAAAGAAAAGAAAAGAAAAGAAAATTAGTCAACAGAGGACTATCAAATCTTTATGTATAATGCTAAATAAGTTAGGATTTCCTCAACACTAACAAGTCAGGCTGCAGTCAGCCTCCTAGGCAACTCTATCTCGATTTCCATAGGAGCTACAAAAGTTTATTTTTCTGCTCAGCACTAAACAGAATGAATTTACAACTTGATGACTCACCACAAATGAAAAACACCACGTGTGTTAAAAATGTTCTCATCAAACAAGAGAGAAAATCATGACACCTCACAGAATTTAAGGGCATCTTTAATAAACATTGGAGAGTGTCCTTAGTTCAATGCCCTTCCCTCTAACTTAAATACTTATTTGAAAAGGGTACATTTTGACTAATAAAATCAGCCCTTGAACCAAACATATGAGAAGCACATCCGGATTCTCAATACAGAACATAAGGAATAGAAGAAATGAATTTATTACTTGAAGAGCAAAAGTCCTTCTGTGAAATCTCTAGCACTGCCAGCAGTAAACCCCACATAATAAGAGATGAAAAAACAAGTCTTTCTACAATGTCTCTGAACGCTGGCCCGTGTTTTGTCAACAAGAAACAGCAATGTTTTCTTTACTGAATCTGCTGTCTTTTTAATGGCTAGGCATTTTCACCAATGGCCACTTGCATTCATTCATTCATTTAATTAATTAATATGTTTGAGCTCCTACTGTGTGCCAGGCACTCTTTATGAAGTCCTTCAAAAGTAATGAAGGCTAGATGAACGAATAAATCCACAATTTTACAAACAGGAAAAGGTGATATTAGGAACTCACCTTGTTTACAACTGGCTCAGCACTTTGAAACAAGAAGGCCGAATAGGAACATTGTTATACTTCCCATCCCCATTTTGTAATGAATGCCTCTAGTATACAGGTCAGGTAAATAATACACTACATATCCTCCAGAAAATATGTAAAAGATGAATGAAAGTATTTCATGGCTACTCGACTTGACCTTGCTGATAATCAAAGTAGGCAGTTGCTTAACTGATGTAAATTAAGATTAAATACTCCATCTCTCTCCAACCATCTAAAAAAAATCTGTTGTTTCTTTAAATTCCAGTATTTTTTAATATATATTTTATTTTAAAGATGTGGGGTACAGTTTAGGATTAGGTATACAAGTGGTCATTGTACAGGTGAAGTTTGGGTCTCCCTTAGGTCCCCACTTTGCCTGGTTTGAGATTAGGTACCCTTATTAATGTTATGTGCCCTCCCCCGACCCTGGCGGTATCCCATTACTGCCAATCCCTTTTTTATAGTATTATGGTAAACGTTCAGGGTCTGCTTATGAATGAGAACATGTGGTACTCAGTTCTTTGTTCTTGTGATAGATCACTGAGTACTATGGACTCTAAATCCTTCCAAGTTGTTGCAAAGTCCATATGTGTGTCTTTCTTTATGTCTGCGTAATATTCCATTGCGTATATGCACCACATTTTTAAAAACCAGTCCAGTTTTGATGGGCAGCATGGTTGGTTCCATGTTTTTGCTATTGTTAATAGTGCTGCAATAAACATGCATGTGTAGGTATCTTTGTAGAATAATTTGAGTTCCTGCTACTGAGATTTCCTTTTTTAAAATACAAGTATGCCTGGGAAGACTAGCAGCCATTAGCGATATAAAGCATACCCATTTTCATCAGACTGCTTTCCTCCCTCTTAAATTTGACTTGAGAGTGTTCCTGACCAACTGATTTATGGATTCTTTGCGGATGTAGTATCAGTTGGGGCCTGGAACGGCTTCAAATCAATGAGAATAAAATCACGACAGGGTGGGTGGAAACATGTTTGCAGTCATACAGACCAGAGTTTGAGTTCCGGCAATATACTATGTTCTAGGGAGTCTCTCACAGTGCTAGTTTCTGCATCTGTGAAGTTGAGTCATTAATAATAATGCTTACCAGCTGGGCTCGGTGGCTCAGCCTGTAATCCCAGCATTTTGGGAGGTCGAGGTGAGTGGATTGCCTGAGCCCGCAGGTTTGAGACCCACCTGGGCAACTTGGCAATACCTCATCTCTACAATAAATCAAAAATTAGCCAGGCGTGGTAGCACATGCCTGTAATTCCAGCTCCTTGGAAGACTGAGGCAGAAGAATTGCTGGAGCCCAGCAGGTTGAGGCTGGGGTAGCCGGGAGCATGCCACTGCCCTCCAGCTTGGGTGACAGAGTGAGACTCCAACTCAAAAAAATAATAATAATGTTTGTCTCATGGAGAGGTAGTGAGTGTTAAAGAAGATTCAGAGCCTTTCTCTGAAAGAGAATCAACTCATATTGTATTAAAGCACTCATTATCTAGGACTTAACTTCCTTCCTATGCAACTAGATTAGGACTAGCTATGCATTCTCCTTGAGACAACTGAGAAAAGAGTCATTAAAAATGAGTCAATTGTTTAAAACTCTTGTGGAACCCAGGTTGAGAAAGCCTGTAAGGATCAACAACACCTTGTGCATGTTAAACACTAAATGAATGATCTTTATTGTATGCAGGGTAAGTTTAGCTGTAGGAACAGCATAAAAGAACTAGGAAGTCAAGTCACTATATGATCATTAAATCACCATATGACTTTAGCAATTCCACAAGTTGATTGTGCATTAAGTTCTCCATATAAATAAGGGCAGTTACTCATTTCAAACGATTCTGGGGACTACTTCATTTGAAATATTTTGTATCTGTCACAAAGCAGGTGACTTTAGAATATTTTTAACAAATGAATGAGTAATGGTATTAAATGCTTGCCAGATCAGAGAATCTGACTTGCCAATCTTAGAGGCATAAGTTAAAACCTGTGCTCCCCAATTCACAATTGCAAAGATGTGGAATCAACCTAAATGCCCACTGATTAGTGGACACTGAAAATGTGGTACATATACACCATGAAATACTATTCAGCCATCTAAAAAGAATGAAATAATGTCTTTTGCAGTAAACTTGGATGGAATTGGAAGACATCATCCTAAGAGAACTAACTCAGGAACGGAATTCAATGCTGCACGCTTTCACTTATAAGGGGGAGCTAAACTGAGAATTTGCAAAGGCATGGACCGTGGTATATGAACACTAGAAACTCAAAAAGCAGAGGATGGGAAGGTGGGGAGAGATGCAAAATCACCTACTGGGTACAAAGCGCATAGGTGGAGGGGGTAGGTACACTTAAAGCCCAGACTCCTTCACCACTGTACAATGCACCCACATAACCAAAAATTATCTGTACCCCCTAAAGCTACTGAAAGAAGAAATAAATTTAAAAAGAAACCTGCACTCCCCCATAGACACTCTTGCCTTTTGTCACCTACCTGAGAAATAGATAGCCTTGGTTGGAAGGTGTCTTCTGTTATGCAAATATATTCAGTCATGGTTGCCAATTACATAGTACCTCTGCTCATAACAGATAGTCAAGAAATATCTGTTGCATGAAGGAAAAATTAAAGATGCACTGGAGACATCACCTCACTCCTACCCTCCACACTTTTTGCAGATAAAGAAGAACCTATTGCTATAAAGATATAATACCAAATACTAAAGCATTTTCTGCAAACCTTATGTTTAGTTATTAACTTAAATACAAGATTATTGCTATTAGTTATATACTCTAAGTACATTGTGAATTCAAAAGTCTCTTATGAACTGAACCAATCATTGTTTAACAGTATGTTTTGTAATGCAAATTCAAATTTTCCAACATAAACACTAACTTTTGGAACACAAACTATTGGGGAGTCAGAAACTGCCCTCACTGAAGTTAACAAGGTGTAAGAGTCACTGAAACCAGGCTTAGGTTTTCATGGCAAGCCTTTAGGAAGCGAGCAAATGCAAATATGGATCAGAATGAAGTCACTACAGGGTGTTCCCTTCTTTTGGCAAAAAAGAAGCTATGGATTGACTTCTGCATCACTTAAAGAATAACTAGATACAAATTAAAGCTATATCTCATCACCCATAATGCTCAGAGTTGCAAGTCATTCTAATGGAATTATTTCTCCTACCCAAGAGCAAAGCTGGAAAGATCATTTTCAAATATCTCTTCTTCAGTAGTTTCCTCTCAATCAGTGAAATTAGTTTTTTTTTATAACTGGAGTTATTAACAAATAAGAACATAAAGTTGAGAAATATAAATCTTTTGGGAAAATTCCATATTAGGAAAAATGGGATTGAATGGCTCAAGATTTCTACTAACTATGAAAATGCCAATAAATAGTTTCAGTAAAATAAAAACAAATCAGTGTGAACAATGAATATCAAATAACATGCATAAATATATAATTTATATTTATGTTAAACTTATACGCATTATACAGATTTAATCTTCTTATGTATACTTCCTTTTTCTATCTCCAATCTCACTTCTTTGTATAATTTCCAAAAAGGAATAGTAATAATTTGCATATGTTAAAATAAAAATTATCCTGTATAGATCTCCAAATAACTGATAGATTTAAGGAGTATTTACATCTACAAGGGGAATCCAAACCCCAGAATTTATTTATGAAAAATTTGTGTATTTATTCTTACATGTATAAACTCCAGTCACCTTCAAAGTGCTCTTCATTTGATGCAATACCCCTATTGAAACACTTTTTTCACTGCTCAAAACAGTTTTTGAACTTGACAATTTTGATGCCGTTTAGTGCTTCTGCCATTTTTTGTTTTAACTCCTCCACATTGACAAAATGCTACCCTTTGAGGACTTTTTTCATTCAGGGAAACAAAAAAAAGTCTCTTGTAGTGAGATCAGGTGAATAGGGAAGGTAGGGCACAGGGGTCATGTTGTTTTTCGGTCAAAAATGGCTGAACATGCAGCGTGGTGTGGTCAGGTGCATTCACACATCACCCATCCTGGACACCCTCTCACAACAATGACTAGCTTGTACACTGATGCCCTGACCTAGCAGAGGAAGCCTGTACTACAAGGGGCCCGCCCTCCAGAAGGTACTTCTGGAGTTTCTTTTTAGATCCCCCCCTTGTATGTTCACATAAGCCATTCCTCATTTAACTCATGTTATTTTGTTTATTTTTTAGAATAATGTGACAGTAGAAAGTGCATCATCATCTAATGAAACCCTTTTATTTCACAAATGAGAAAAATAATGCACAGAAAGTTGTAACTGACAGACATCTCAGAGTCATGGAATAGCAGAGCTGGAACCAGGGTTTGTGTCTGTTCTCAGGGCACTTTTCACTGTCACACATGCATGCACGTGCGCACGCACACACACACACACACAGATGCACAGGTACTCTTGCTTTATAGATCACATATCTCACTTTTTTTCCAAAAAGTGAAGTGACTTAATTAGGAATTAAGACTTAAAAGTAAAGTATGCATGATAGAAATAGAAACACTTAATGGAAATAGTGATGCCAACAAATTACATCCTTTGGCATTTTCCCAGAAGTAGAGCTTTAAGGGAATCTAGACTGACTTCAATTTCCCAAGCCAATCATTCAACAGGATTGAATTTGGAAATGCAAGACCACATACATATACTCAGTACCCTGAGTATACAATAGCACTGGATTAGAGTTTTGCTTCGTTTCGATTTTCCCTTTGGACAGATTTTAAAAAAATACAAAGCACTGTGTGATAGTAAAGGGGGAAGAAAGTCCCTGGACCTTAGAGAATTATTTCAGCCATGACACTTCTTCTGGAGCATCATCCTAAATGAGGCCCCAGTTATTTCATATCTAGATTATACTTATGAGACAATCAGATTCTGTCACCCACAGTCTCCCTTTCCTCTTCTCACACTTCACTCTACTGCCAGATTGATTCCTTTAAGTCATTCTTTGCATCATATCATAACTTTTTCATAATCTATCTGCTTCTCAGTAATTCTACTTCATGGTCTTTCCAATAAGGCATCCTTATTCTCATCGCCAACACTTTACTAAATGCTTTCTTCCTTGTCCATCTGCCTCCTTTCCTCTCTACTGTTGCAAATCCTATCCATGCCTCAAGGCAACCACCCAGGTCCTCCAGCGAACCTTTCCACACTACCCATTCCTTGCTGTTGAGTTCTCCCTTCTCTGGTTTCATGAGTTTTTCTCTAATTGTTTCATATTGTTTGTCTTGCATTCCCAAATTCAATCTAAGTTCTTTCCTAATCATTCCCTAGGAATCTTTTGAGTCCTCTTCCCACCCCTGTTTCTACACACTTCAGTATCTTGCTGACTCTAGCAGATTCTCAGAGACTATTTTGGTTGTTGGACAGTCCAGACAAGGTAGAGGAAGAGAATGCCAGCCATATCAAGCGATGCTGGCAGAAACATCACCACTGTCTCTTGGCCTAAACCTCAGCACCATCGCTCTTCATCCTCCACATCATTCTGCCAATAAATTATGACTAACTTCTTCCTCTGTGAGGTTTGTTAAATGAGTCCCTTTTCTTGGTCCTTGCCTTATCCGTCTCCAACAAGTTCACAATACCCTTTTAGCCACCTCTCTTACTCCAAGGACACACCTAAAGAAAGCTTTCATTGAGATTCCATCTCTTTTTCCTCCATTAAGAGAAACCCCCATTCTTTTTCATTTGTGGTGCGCCCTTCCCAGGCTCAAAGGCAGAAGAGAGAGCATGGTGACACTTCAGCTCCTCCTCCCACTTAAATGCCCCAAGCCCAGATAAGTGCCCCACCAGCTAAGACTGGAAACTCTGCTGGCTTGCCTTTCCTCCCCCACATCCCCATGACCGTGTTGTAGAGGGTACGCCTTGAGGTGCTGGGATTTTCCCACCTTCGGGCTGCCTGCCTGCCCTAGAGGGTGAGGGAGCCCTGCTTCCAGACATCTGAGGTTCCAGCTCTGGCCTGTGCGCACTGACTCTGGAGGAGTCCACGACAGCCCCTGGAAGAAGACCAAGGCCGTCTTTGAGAGTTCCAGACATCCTGCCGTGCTGTCCCACTGGCCACTCTCCCCTCGCACCAGGTGACCTCCCTAGCGGTCCCTAAACCACCACCCACCAACCTTCGAAGTGAAGGAGGTTTTCCCTTCCACAATCTCTCCTTAAAATAGTAAACAGTAGATTCCAAGAGAGCATTTGTGGTCATTCCTCTTTCCTCAACCTTCCCACCAAGAACAGGAGATTCAGGTCTCAGATGTGAGTCTCTTTTTCTCCCCCAGCTCCTCCCAACTGCTCCAATTAAAAAATATATACGTATATTTATATATATACCTCAAATACATATATTTCAAATATATAAGCATGTATGTATCAAATATCTAAATATATGTATCAAGTATATGAATATGTATAATATATATGTACACACACACACACACAATGCAGGTCGTGGCCAGCTTAAGTCGCCAGCGTCTGTCCTCTTCCTCTCTCTCCCACAGGAGGCAAATCGCTGCCCACCCAGCACCTGAAGTCAGTGAGTTCCCTGTTCTCTGCCTCCCTGCAGGGCGTCCTTCTCGGCCTTTTCTCCCACGCGGACTCCTTCTCCAATGAGTTTCCCTACTCCCACCCTCACTCGCGGGCACAGCGCCCCACGTCCCGAAGGCACTCCCCACCCCCCGGGCCGCCGGGCCCTCCGGTCCACCCCAGTATCGCCACCGCCACGGATCCCTCCCCCCAACGCACTCCGACAGGTGCAGCCCAGGTGACCAGGCGCTGGGTCATAAGCCTCGCGCTCTCCCCGTGGTCCGCGGTCTCAGCGCGCCCTCTTGCCGGGACCGCCCTCCCCGCGACTGCAGCCAGGACTTTCCTCCCGGTCTCCGGGGCCCCCTGGGCCACTTACCCAGGGCGAGGGACAGGAGCAGAGGCAGGGAGCTGGCGCCGCCGCCGGGGCCGACCCGGGCCATCCGACCCGCTTTGGGGGGCCGCGCAGCCCCTGCCGAGTCTCCCTCCTCCTCCTCCTCCTCCTCCTCCTCCTCCTCGGCTCCCTGTCCGGGCCCCGAGCGCCCGAGAAGGGGCCTGGCACCGAACCTCCAAGCCAGGAGGAAACGAAACTGCGCCTAGGGCGGGCGCCCTGGCTGCGGGGCAGGGGAACACCCGGGGCGGGCGGCCAGCTGCGCGTGTCGGGGAGGAGGCAGCCTCCTATTTATCCCCGCTCCGTCTGCACACACCCCGCACGGAGGCCCAGGCCGTGGTCTCGGCAGCCTCCACGCGGCTCCCACCCACATTGCCCCACACCCATATCCACACCCAAGGACATCTTCGGGCTGCCCTCGGGCCGGCTCACCCGCTCCCCCTGCTGGGTCGCACTTGACTGTTCGTTCCCCTCCCCCTTGGGGAGTCTGCGAGGTGGGTGGGAGGGGCGAGAGAAGCCACGTGGAGGGGTGTCAGGTGCGCGGGACCGGACTTGGAAGTCACGGAGGAAGAATCACAGACTCCAGTGTGTTCTGGAATTCTGACTTTTTGGGGACGCACCCCAGAGCCACCACGACTGCAGTTAACCTCTAGCATCTGACGATCTACCTGTCTTTATGTTTTGGTTCCCGTGCAGGCCTTTTCGAAAGAGTCATTGTGGTCTTTTAAAATCTTAGAGTGCCTTAGTTGTCGGTGTGCATTGTCTTCTGATAATTTGTTGAATATCCGAAAGTTTGGGCTCACCGGGATCTACTTTAAATGTTTCACTTATATTTTCATTTATTCATTTACTCATTGATTCACTATATTTTCATTTATTTAGTACATTTACTCTACCATTTTTTCAATTTAATTGGATCTGTACAGATAAGGAAAACGTATGTTGCTTGTGTTTCACCAAGCCCTATCCCCACTTCTAACACCTCCTCTTTATAGAAAAATGCATTCTAGTGGTTCAGCACCAAGCAATTTCCAGAACACAAAGACATCCTCACAGCTTTCAAAGAAAGAAAGCAGCATCTAATTTTACCTTATGTGGTTAATGTATTTGCTTCCCAAGTAACTAAAAGGTACAGCTGTTTTTGTGCTGCTCTGTGTTCCTCTTACAAGATTAATATGTGAATTATGCCCCATTCAGTAGAGAAGTTGCATTTCTATAACATCAAAAAGTCCAATACGCATTATTTTACATATGAAATACAGTTCCAGTGTCTGCTCCTTTCTCCCCATCCTATTGTTTAAATAAATTATTATGCACATTTTTCCACAAGTGACATTTCATTTTAAAACCAATTCAAATTATTTTAGTGCCCAGGGAACTGATATATTCAGAGAAATAAAAATCAACTCAACTTTCAGAATTCCATTCTGAAAGCCCTACATGACAGCTCATAAAACATTGGTAGAGAGGGCAGGCATGGGGTTTAAAGAAACTCAGGGTCATGGGATAGAAGGTTACTGCATCCAAGATGAAAAGAACAGAGGCCAAGGAAATCAAAGAAGGTGGGCATCACCTTTCTCCCTCTCAATGCTTCTACTCTTCCTTTTATTTTTCCTTTCTGATATTCTATTCATCTTTTAGTGTCTGTGCCCGAAGACATCTCTCATTCCAAGATGGCACCCTAGCCCAACCAACAGCTGTCCTGTTAGCCCCAACAGAATGCTACGATTTTGCTTTCCTTTTTCATGGATACTAATATAAAATAAAGTACACCTAAACAAAAAGTACTAAACGTTTGTTGAGTTCTGTAAAGTACCAGGACTTGATGTAAGTATTCAATATTCATGCCATTCAAATGGTAAATTAACTTTTTCAGGCCACTAGAGTATGAAACAGTGTAATTTAATATGTTAAATAGGCCAGAAAAATTAATAACCTTCCCTGAGGGCTTTACTTACCTCTACAAGTAAAATATGCATGCCTGAGAATATGCCTTCCAAATTTTCTGGCATCAGAGATCCAATCTCTTCAAGGTCAAGAGATACATTTTTTTTTCCTTCCCTTTCTTCTTTCCGTCCTTCCTTCCTTCCTTCCCTCCCTCCTTCTTTCCTTCCTTCCTTCCTTCTGTCATTCTTTCCCTCCCTCCCTCTCTCTTTTTCTTTCTTTTTCTGATATTCTTTTTGTCGCTCTACTTCTTTTTTTCCTTCCTTTTTCCCTTTCCTTCTTTTTTGTCTCCTCTCCATTCTCCCCCCTCCTTGTCCTCCTCTTCTTTATTCTTCTTTCTCTCCCTCCTCCATTTGCTTACAGAGCAAGGTAAATCTGTAATCCAATCATTAAGCTTTGAAAGACTAGAAAGTAAATATTGATCTTCTTTGGATTGTAAACTGAGCTTTACTGAGAGAAGAATGGATCAAAGTGATACCACAGTCACAAGGTGGAGCTTGTATCCCCAGTATCCCCAAGGCAGGAATTGCTTGAATGGTGCCTTTTCTGTGCCAGGTTTAGGCAGGTATAGCCAGTCCTCCCAAATCTGGTATGAAGCTTAAGTAGATTCCTTTGGAGGGCCTTGAAGCACCAGCCTTTTTCTCTTCCCACACAGAGCAGCCTCAAGCAGACACGTTTATTCACCTCCTCTGGACAGGACACAACAAACTTGTAGCTACTTGTGAGACACAACATGCAAACAGACACACATGTGGTGATGGGAAGGAAAATTTTGGAATGTATTCATTCTAGGTCAACATATATTCTCCAAATTAAAATCTTTAAGGCATTCAAGAGTATAGGAACATTTCCTAGTGGCCATTGGCATTATTTAATTTACTAAAAATAGATAAATTAAAATAGTAAAAGACTTTTAAAAAGTATGAAGCCTTATAGTAATTATAAACATCATGCATTGCAGATTATTAAAAATTAGTGACCACTTGAGTAGATATAGAGAGAATGTTCAAATATCCTATTTGAAACTACTGAATTAGTCTCTAAGGAAATATTAATAAAAATAAATCACTGCTCGAAAGCTGTATTCTGATAATTTTATTTTGCAATCTAATTTTTCTGAGAAGAGGATTATTTTATTATTATCATCTACTTTGTTGGATCTTTCTTTAAGGGGATTCTTCCATCCTCAATCTGTTTGACTTGTTATTTTTTTAAATGGTAGCTTAATATATATTTAATTCATCTCAAACATAAAACCATCTCTGTGACATTACACCTGGTTATTTCCATCATGATTTGGACTTCAAAAAGAAACTTCTGATTAAAAAAACAAAACAAATAATAAACAAACACAAACCTCTGTGCTTTTGTGCTGGCCCTAGTTATAAGCTAAGCAAGCAAGCATCCATGTGTAACTGTAATGCTATCAAATGGCAAGGCCCTAAACATCTCTCCCTAACATACTTGTCACAGTGGCTTCATCTTTTCTTACATGGTCCAAGAGTCCCATCAGTGTGGACACTCCTCTGGGAGGGATAACAGAGCTAGAATTCGATGTATAACTGGTTTTAGGGCCTGTTTAGTCTGTCCAAATTGGCTGAGTCACAAATTACTTATTTCTCTGAGCCTCGGTTTCCTCATCTATAAAATGTGATAGTAATGATTTGCACAGTTTTTATGATTCATAATAATATGAGGAAAAAATTCTGACACACTAGAAATTATTCAATGAATTAGAGTTGTTATTATTAAATTGTACAGTGTACATGGAGAGAGCCAATAGAAAGTGCCTTCCTTACTATCCCTTTCTTACTAATAATGGAGATGAAGGAAAAGAAACCCTGAGCTAAAATTGAACAGATTTGGGCACTATCTTTGTCTTTCCATACTCCCACAGACCTTTCTGACCTTTTTCTCCATCCCTTTTGCTCCTTCCTCCTTCAGCTCTCTATAGCGATCAAGATGACACATAACCCAAGATACAATAATCTATTGAACAGTAAACAGAAATGATTGTGTTTTTAAGGCCTAAGTCATTGAGCTAACTAGTTTCCCAAAGTCCAGAGAAATGCATATATCTTAAGTCAAATAAATTAATTTTCAATGAGATTATACCAAAGTAAGTAGGATATAGGCCCCCAGGCTGTATGTGGTCATTCCATCCCATCCCCCAACTTCGTAGTGAGGAGAAGTGGTGAGAGGTGTAAGAAGTAGGAAGCAGTAAAGTAGGGGAGGAGAGAAGGCGTGAGCCTGAAATATATTCCTTAAAAATATCTTTTGTAGAAACTGAATGGTATTTTAGAGACATAAAGCAGCGGCAAGGAAGGAGATATCCACCTTTTGTAACATGCTCACTTATCACACTTCCCTTGTTTTCAGAGACCAGCAGCAATATAGTCGTTAGTAACCTCAATGTCATTTAGTGGCTCTTGTGAGTCCCTCAAACAGTTCAGTGATGGCTTTAGCTTTTTCCAGAGATAACACATAATGTGCCTTTAAGAATACTTTTTAACTGATTTCATATTTCTCATAGTATGATTCCTTTTTCTGAAATGTTTATTTAGCCCTATAGTATATACCTGGCATCTGTCTATAGGTACAGTATTTTTTAAATACTAAAATGATACAAACTGTTCAGAAATGGCTTAGCAGAAAACACAATATCATAAGTGCAGAATATTCTGGGGTTACTGTCTTCTAGGTATATTGAAAGCTCTTATTGTACTTATTCATGACTATAAGAGGCTGATATAGTCTGCATATTTGTCTCCTCTAAATCTCATGTTAAAATGTGATACCCAATGTTGGAGATGGGGCCCACTGAGTGTTTGGGTCATGGCGGTGGATTCCTTATGAATGGCTTGGTGCACTCCCGAAGGTAATGAGTGAGTTCTTACTTTGCTAGTTCATAGGAGAACTGGTTGTTGAAAACAGCATATGGTTGTTTTTGAGATTTGTGAATCATAATTCTCAAATACCCCTAAGGAAGTTCAAACCATAGAAAATGAAGCCAGTATCCTATACATTGGCTATGCTTAGATTTGGAGAGGACAAGAAAAAGTGATACCTATTTAGTTTAATAACAAGTAATCATCCATATTTGTACAATCAGTTCCCGTATATTTATTAACCATTTGATCCTAATGTAGCTGCTGAGAAAGTCAGGCAGTATTGTTATTCCCATTTTAATGAAAGGTAATAGAGGTCTATATAGTCAAGTGACTGATCCAAGTTTCAAAGTAGCTCCTAAAACCCAAGTCTAAAAGCAGTAAGTTTTAATAAAAGGATTTTCTCAGTTTGCTTGAGGTGCCATAACAAAATACTATAGACTGGATGGCTTAAACAACAAAAACTTATTTTCTCACAGTTCTGAAGGCTGAAAAGTTCTATATCAAGGAGGTTCACAAACTGGTGACAACTCTCTTCCTGGCTGGCAGATGGCCACCTTCTCTTCTGTGTCCTCACATTGCCTTTCTTTCGTGTATGTAGGTTTCTCTTCTTTTAAGTCCACCAATCCTATCAGATTAGGACCCCACCATTATGACCTATTTCACATGAGTTTCCTTCTAAAAACTCTATCTCCAAGTCACCTTGTGTATTAGGGCTTCCATATGTGAATTTTGAGGGGATGCAAGCATTCAGTTCGTAACAGAGTTTGGGTTTGGGAATTAGACAGGTTTAGTTCTGCCATTTTTTCCTCTTATTAACCTTAAAAAAATAGTTTAAATATAAAGAACATTTTCCGAAAAATTACAGGGAGTTTCTCTATATCTGACATCTAGTTTCTTCCATTGTAAATAGCTTGCCTTTGCAAGGTATATGTGTTACAATTAAAAAAACCAATATTAGTGCATTGCTATTAACTAAAGTTCCTATTTTATTTACATTTTCTTAGTTCTTGTCTATTTTTTTTTTCTGTTCCAGTATTCTATACAGGATATAACATTACATTTAGTTGTCATTTGTCATTAGAATCCTTTTGGCTGTGACAGTTTTTTAGACTTTGTTTTGGATGACCTTGACAGTTTTGAAGAGTAATAATTAGGTGTCTTATTGAATGTCCTTCAAGTGTGGTTTTTCCGTTGTTTTTCTCATGGTTAGACAGAGTTTTCTGGTTTTGAGGAAGAAGACTTCAATGATAAAGTATCAGTTTTCCTTATATGAAGGGTGCATGATACCATCATGAAATATTATTCTTGATATTGACCTTGGTCACCTAGTTGAGGCCATTTTATCAAGTTTTTCCACCGTAAATTATTTTCCACTGCCTCCCACTTATACTGTGCTCTGGAAGGATGTCACTATGCCCAACCTACACTTAAGAGTTACTTTACCTTTCTGAGGGAGGTGTATCAACATAAATTATTTTACAAAGGAGATTTGTCTATTCTCGTTCATTTATTTGTTCAATTATTTATTTATATCATATAAACCTCTGGATTTGTTTTATACTTGGGATATAATCCAAGGCAACTTGTCTCTAGCACCAGTTGCTAAATGCATGTTCTCATAGAACACAAGTTCCTTCTCCTTTGCTGTTTATTGCAGACATGCTTGGAATACAGACTACATAGAAAGACAAAATCCACTGGACCCATTGTATTTTTTAAAGTAAGCTAAAATATAGTTGCAGATAGATCCCAAATTCAATGACTTAGAGAATAATAAGTTTATTATTTTTTAGTAATTGTTTAGGTAGGGGATACAAGAAGTTACAGAGTCATTTAGGGACTCCAAGTGATGGAAGCTACACCTCTTCACATGTGTCTGCCAGTCAAATGAAATGTTTTTTTAAATGGAGGAGCATGTATAGGACAGTGTCATGGGCCAGGACTGAGAGTAGTGCACACCCTGCATGCTCACATTCTATTGGCTAGAACTCAGTCACATGGCCACGACTTCTCTGGAAGGCTGGGAAACGCAGGCCAGGGTCGGGAAAAATGGAGAATGGATTTTGGTGGACATATATTCTCTGCCACAACTAGCAAATAAAATAAATTTTAAAAGTATATGAATACATATTTGCAAGATTGATTTATTGCTTTTAAAAATGTCATCTACCACCAGAAAAAAATGCTCTTGCTAATGTTGGTTCTAGGCTGAAATTTAAGTCATACGATGTATAGGAAAAAATTTTCGAAGTCATAAAGTTATATTTAAGTGTGAAATATTATGATGATTTTTAATTTTAGCTTTATGCATTTAAAAAATACAAATTGAAAATGCATTAGTCCAACAATCATAACTAATTTAGAATCTATCAATTCTAAGATGCATACTTTTGATTCTTTAAAAAGGTTGTATCTTTTTATTGTTTTGGCAGCAGTTATAATGAAGTTGCAATTGCTTGTGCATAGTCTCAAAGACTTAGAAGAAAATCCCAGAGACCAAAGTGGAACACCTTTTAAAGCAATGCTCTATCATCAACACTTTTAAAGGACTAAAAATGTTGTTGTGTGGAAAAACAAAAATATCAATGATTCAAAGTTGAATGTGGCTAGGAAAAGTAAGACTTGGAATTTAAAATATTTTAAACTATTCACCAATTATGTGCTTATTTATTCATGTCATGCATACATAATATATATTATGTCTAAAAAATTCTAAAACATTTTTTTCAGTTAAGATAAAATTGAAATTCTAAGCAACAAAAAAGAATTGGTCATAGTTTAATTTTTTAATTAAAAAAGACCACTTTCTTTTTTTTTTTTTTTTTTGAGTTGGAGTCTCACTCTGTCGCCCAGACTGAAGTGCAGTGGCCTCTCCCGGCCACCGCAGCCTCGACCTGCTGGACTCCAGCAATCCTTCCGCCTCAGCCTTCCAAGTAGCTGGAACTACAGGCGCATGCTACCATGCCTGGCTAATTTTTTGAATTATTGTAGAGATGAGATCTCGCCAAGTTGCCCAGGTGGGTCTCGAACTCACGAGCTCAGGCAATCCACTCACCTCAGCCTCCCAAAGCACGGGATTACAGGCTGAGCCACTGAGCCCAGCTAAGACCACTTTCTTAATTGCCACAAAATAATGGTGCATCTTATAATCAATAGCACTTTGTATTAGATAAATTATGGTGTCTGGGGTTCAAAGTTATGAACTCCTTGATATTCCCTAGTCTGAGCTAACACTCTTGCAGCAGAACAGGCTGCTGCCTCAGCTATGTGATTTCAAAGACAGCACAAGTCATGCTCTAAAAATATATGCTCAAATGCTCTTCTCTGGTTTGCTAAAATTCTTCCTTACTAAAATTATTTTCTCCCTTGAGTAAAGTTCCTAGAGAAGCTCATAAAAAATGTAGAGTTGTTATCTGAGAGAGCTAACTCATTAAGACATTAACACCCTTTAATTAGTAGCTGAACTAATTTAGTATAAGAGATAGGCAGCCACTTAGTGAGATATGACAGGTAATTTCTGATTGCTGCATAAAGCATCTTTAAAGACTACTGGCTGGGATGCCAGACTCAAAACTGGTTCAGCTTGCTGTGAGTGAACATGCTTACTAGGACAAGTGGGGAAGGATCATAGCAAAAGGGTAAGGGAGGGCTTACCCTCCATTTTGTTTATGGTCCACCTTGGCCTTCAATATAATCTTTTCCCCTGTCCTTCCATTCTAACAGAAATATCTGTAGAATTTCTTTGGAAGTACAAATCTAGATGACATAACATGGTCTGAGGACCTGGGGTAGAACTGAAGGAGAACAGATTCTGTCTTTCTTCTCTACTTTATATTCCCACAGATAAGTCTGCTAAAATAAGCATTGCAATGGGGTGTGTCCTTTACTAACTGATCTTACAAGACCCTCTATAGAAATAATATATACATAATCCATATTTATTTTTTCTTATTTAATTTTTATTATAATTCTGTGAGGTGTTGTTTCTCCCCCTGTCCCACCCAACATCTTAAAGATGATAAATTAAGGTTAAAATAAAATTAAAGTACTTCCTCAAGGATACATAGGCAATATGTGATATAACTAGGAATCACTCCCAGATCCTGTGATCTAGAACTCTAGAATTTCCTAACATATGATCAGGACTCTCTTTGGTGCTGCCAAGCTGTGCAGGTAAAATAAAATTATAGAAGATGCAATACAGGTAATTGCATACATGCAATGACCAGTTTGAATCCTAGAGGGTGGTGACATTCATAGTTGACAATGGAATCCTACAGGACCTTGATACACTCTTCTTCCTCACCTGAGGTCTTCAGTGATGATATGGCATCCTACTTCTACAACCATGATAGAAAAGTAACCACTTTAGAAAACTTAGACCAACTTTACAGACTATAGCAAAAATTATGAAGTTTTGAAAAGTTGAAAGAGTCCAAACTTGGGATGCTCTAAATCCAGATAACTGAAATTCAGAGAACCTACCAGGAATAAACGCAATGACTAATTCTTCCTCTGTTAAAGACCAACATTTCTGAAAAGGCTGTAAAAAAAAAATTAGAAACTTTATTACACCTCCCAGCTTCCAGATTAGTTCTCAAGAAAAAGAAATGCATTTTGGACATTTAAATATAAAAACTTTATTTTTTATTTCTAAAACAGCTTTATTGAGATATAATTCACATTCTGTAAAGTTTGCCCATTTGAAATATACAGTGCAATGACTTTTAGTATAGTCACTGACTTGTGGAATCATTACCACTATCTAGTGTTTTTCCTTTTTTTATTTTTTATTTTAGAGATGTAGGGTACAATTCAGGGTTAGGTACATAAGTGGTCATCATACAGGCAAAGTTTGAGCCTCCCATTGGCCCTCACTTTACCTGGATTGGGATCAAGTACCCTTATTAATGTTTTGTGCTTCCCCGCCCCTCCCCTGGCAGTGATCCACTACTGCTAATTTCTTTCATGTAGTATTATGATAAATGTTTAGGGTCCACTTATGAGTGAAAACATATTGTACTCAATTCTCTGTTTCTGTAAAAGATCACTGAGTATTATACATTCTAAATTCACCCAAGTTGCTGTGAAGTTCATATGTTTGTCCTTCTTTATGACTGTGTAATATTCCATTGTGTATATGTGCCACATTTTTTTTATCCAGTCCATTTTCATTGGGACGCATGGTTAGTTCCATGTTTTTGCTATTGTGAATAGTGCTGCAATAAACATACGTGCACAGGTATCTTTTCTGTAGAATGATTTGAGTTCTTCCAGATATATTCCCAGAAAGAGGCTTGCTGGGTCACATGGAAGGTTGAAATTTAGACCTTTTAGAGATCACCACACTGTTTTCCACAGAGGTTGTACTACTTTACACTCCCACCAACAGTGTAGAAGAGTTCACTTTTCCCTGCATCCTCTCCAGCATCTGTTGTTTTTTGAGTTATTGATGATGGCCATCCAGACTGCAGTTAGGTGGTATCTCAGTTTGGTTTTGATTTACATTTCTTTGATGATTAGTGAGGCTGAACATTTTTTCATGTGTCTGTTGGTTGTATGACTTTTTTTGAGAAGTGTCTATTCATATATTTTGCCCATTTTTAAATAGGACGGTTTCTTTTTTTCCTTTCGGCATGTTTGAGTTCCTTGTAGATCCTGAATGTTAGGTTTTTTCAGACATACAGTTGGCAAAATTTCTGTGAGCTGTCTCCCCATTCTCTTAATGGTTTCTTTTGCTTTGCAGAAGTTTTTCAGTTTGATGAGGTCCCACTTGTCTGTCTTACCACTTATGGCATGGCCTATTGGAGTTTTGATTAGAAATTGGTTGCCTATTTCAATTTCTGTAATGGTGTCTTCTATGTTTGCTAAGATTCTTATGATTTGAAGTTTTACATTTAGTCCTTTTGATTTGAAGTTTTACATTTAGTCCTTTGATATATCCAGAGTTGATTTTTGTGTATGGTGATAGGTAGGGGTCCTATTCCACAAAGTGTCAGCAAACTCCTGGCTGAATTGTTGGAACAATGAAATCACCAATGGATTATTCTATTTGGCAAATTTTTCTAGCAAGCCTACAATGAGCCAAGCAAAGTGACACAAAAGATGTTATACATTTCTCTGGTGCCCTTCCCCTTGGTCATATCCTGATCCTGTCCTCTGGATTTTTCAGGCAGATTTCAAGAGGCGGTATGGAGGCCTAACCCAAGGACAAGAGAGTCATTTCCCCCAGATAGATACAAGGGAAAGCTATTCCGTCCTGTCTGCCTCCTCAGCCTGATACCACATCCTGTTCTGTAATGCCTTGGAGTCTTTCTCAAGCAAGTACACAGGACTATGAAAATCACAGTACCACTGATCTCTTTGCTCCTCTGTATAAAATCTTCACCTCCTAGCATAGTAACCCTACTGTGGATCTCTGAGGATTCCAACATGTCCTTGATTCATCTCGATGTTCCTCCTTTGGAATGAAGTAAGAAGGGATGGGGGCACTACCCCGTAGAGATGAGTGTAAGTGGACAACAATTGATAAGAATTATAATAAACTCTGTGAGAAAAAATAACTGGGAGGAATTTTTAACAATACTGTCGATACATGCTGATATCATAAGTAAAAAAAGAAAGTTAAGTAAGGACTATACTATATGTAGTAATCCTAAAATTTAAATCTTAATAAAGACCACAACCTCAGTTCAAATTTTAGCACTGGTGGAGGCTTTGTCAAAGGTTAGTTGATTGAGAAATTGAGGTTTTGCTTCCAGAATCTCTATCCTGTTCCATTGGTCTATATGCCTGTTCTCGTACGAATACCAGGTTGTTTTGAATATCATAGCTTTATAATAAAGTTTAAAGTCTGGGAGTGTGATACCTCCCGCTTTGGTTTTTTCATTTGTTTGTTTTTTTGCTGAGGATTGTTTTGGCTATTCATGGTTGTTTACGTTTTCATATGAATTCTTATATTGTCGCTTCCAGATCTGAGAAGAATGCTGCATTAAATCTGTAGATTGTCTTGGGTAGGGTGGACATCTTAAAAATGTTGATTCTTCCAATCACCAAGCAGGGAATATTTCCATTTGTTTGTGTCATCTTTGATTTCTTTGAGCAGAGTTTGTAGTTTTCATTGTAAAGATCTTTCACTTTTCTGGTTAGGAAGATGCCAAGGTGTTTCTTTTTTTTGTGGATACTATGAATGGGTTTGTGCTTTTTATTTAGGTTTCCGTTTGTTTATTGTTGGTGTATAGGAATGTGACTATCTTTTGCACATTTACTTTATACCCTGAGACTTTGCCCAAGTCCTTTATCAGTGCAAGAAGGTTTTTAACAGATTCTCTTGGGTTTTCGAGATATAGAACCATGTCATCTGCAAAGAGGGATAACTTAACTTTCTCTTTTCCTTTACCATCAACCACTGGGGAGAGGAGAACTTATTCAGTAAATTGTCCTGGGAAAACTGGCTGACACATGCAGAAGATTGAAACCAGACTCATATCTATTACCATACCCAAAAATCAACTGTAAATGGACAAAGACCTAAACATAAACCTCAAACTATAAGAACATTTGATGGTACAGGAGACACCCTCATGGAAATTGGAACTGGCAACCAATTCCTGATCAAAACCCCAAATGCCCATGCCATAAGAGATAAGATAGACAAGTGGGAAGTCATCAAACCGACAAGCTTCTGCAAAACCAAAGAACCATCAAGGGAGAGGGGAGACAGTCCACAATCTGGGAAAAAATATTTGCTAACTGTATATCTGACAAAGGCCTCACATCTAAGATCTACAAGGAATTCAAACATGCTGAAAAGAAAAAAAAAATCAGCTCCATTACAAACTGGACAAAAG
This sequence comes from Tarsius wallacei, assembly GCA_963574415.1. Lineage (NCBI taxonomy): Eukaryota > Metazoa > Chordata > Mammalia > Primates > Tarsiidae > Tarsius > Tarsius wallacei. Next base: position 20,640 of record CAUYQG010256275.1, read on the forward strand.
ATATGAATAGACATTTCTCAAAAGAAGACATATGAGCAGCCAACAGATACATGAAAAAATGTTTATCCTCATTAGTCATCAAATAAATGCAAATTAAAACCACACTGAGATACCACCTAACTCCAGTCACAATGACCATCATCAGTAACTCAAAAAACAACAGATGCTGGAGAGGATGCCAGAAAAAGGGAATACTTCTACACTGTTGGTGGGAATATAGTAAAGCCTCTGTGGAAAACAACTTGGCAATTCCTAAAAGATCTAAAAATTGACCTTTCATGCACAACCCCTCTACTGGGAACATACCCAGAGGAACTCAAATCACTCTATGAAAAATATACCTACACACGCATGTTTATTGCAGCATTATACACAATAGTAAAAATATGGAACCAACAGCCATGCTGCCCATCAAAAGTGAACTGGATAAAAAAAAGTCATATATGCATGACAGAAGGACAAATATCCATAAAGAAGGACAAAATTATGAACTTCACAGCAATTTGGATGGACTTACAGTCTACAGTTCTGAGTGATCTATCGCAGAAACAAAGAACTGAGTATCACAAGTTCTCACTCATAAGCAGACCTTGAACAATTATCATAATACTATAAGAAAGGGATTGGCAGTAGTTGGAAACTACCAGGGGGCATGGGGAGTGGGATTGGCAACAATGGGAAACTGCCAGGGTGGGTGGGGCACACCTCCCCAACAAGTATAATAATGAACATTTATATACCTAA
>CAUYQG010256276.1:0-43149 GCA_963574415.1 Tarsius wallacei
ATACCTGTCTGGGGATGGGGGGACATTTCTTACAAACAAGGGTGCCTGAATGAGACATATTTGTGTACCTAACCCTTAAATGTACCCCTTAATATCACAATAAAAATAAAAAAAAAAAAAGCAAAAAAAAAAAAAAAAAAAAAATTAGCATTTAGCACTTACAGACCTCCAGTCTCCAGTCCTGGGTGCCTTACGGTCTGGTCTTTGCAGTTTCCTCACAGGGCCCTGCCCTACAGGCTGCTGAGGACTGGAGGAGAAACCTGTAAAGTGCCTGCCCACCCTGGTGCTGATCATGTGGTCAGCTGACCTCTCCCCAGGACCGCCATCACGCCACCCCATAAGTAAGCAAGCTTCTGGAGAATCACAAACCCTGGATAGCTCTCCAACTTCTGTTTTTATCGCCACTCTGTGGCAAGTACCGCTCTAGCCATGGTCCAAACATCCTCCCACTGTACGGTCACCCCATGGAGTAGATCCTGAAGCATGAAGAGGGGAGGCCAACTGCCCCAAACCACACAGCTAACAGGCAGCAGACTGGATTTGACCCCTAATCACATGGAGGTCTTTCCTTGCTTGAACTCCTAACAGGAAACAGAGCCTCATGGCTTCTGAGGGCAGCACAAAGTAACAGCATAGAGAGAGGCTGGTCATTACATCACCTAGATGAGTGGTCCCCAACCTTTTTGGCATCAGGGACCAGTTTCTTGGAAGACAATTTTTCCACAAATGAGGGGTGGGGGGCTCATTCAGCACTCTCATAAGGAGCGCCCAACCTAGATCCCTCACATGCACAATTCACAATAGGGTTCCCGCTCCTAGGAGAATCTAACGTCACCACTGATCTGACAGAAGGTGGAGCTCTGCTTGCCTGCCACTCACCTCCTGTTGTGCGGCCCGGTTGTTAACAGACCATGGACTAGTATTGGTCTATCACCTAGGGGTTGAGGACCCCTAACCTAGACGAAGGAAGAAAATGAGTCTGAGATGCAAAGCTCTCTGCAGAGCAGCCACCTGCCCAAATGGTGAAAGGCATGGAGGAAGTGTCCTCCACAGTCAGACTTCGGCAGGAAAGCCATGGCGACATGTGACCTTGGCCCAAGCAGCCATCCCTCAGGTGTAGAATGCCTGGCTGTAAGAGAGGCACTGGTGGTTTGCTATTTGCCGATGCTCAAGGCTAGAAAACTCTACTGAGGGGAGATAGAAGAGGAAGTTTTGTGAGAGCCCCATGGACTAGAGTGCAATTTCCAGCAGGAGATAGGAAGGGCTGTCAACTCATACAAATGTCCCCAATGCATTCACTGGAGGTTTGGAGCGTGACTTGCCAGGGCATGCTACCTCTGTTTTTGCCTGAGATGGGCAATTGACATATTATTCAAAGTGAAGCCTGTCCACCTAAAAGAAGAGACGGAAGGTTCTGAGGACTGCAGTAGTGGGAAGAACAAAACAGAATCAACTGGCGCTGCTGGTTAGGATTAAGCCTAAGGCTTTCAGGTGGAGTGATGGAGTGGCAGGTAAGCAAAGGGAAAAGGGAGTGGACCCCCAGATTAATGAGATTAGATGGGTGTCACGTGATGATGGGAACAGGACAAGGTGACATGGTCTTAGTTAAGAGAAAAGGCTTCACCAGGAGGGAAGAACCACTAAGCAGACAGAGAGCCATGTCTGTGGATGCTCATGCACCCAAGGGTGGGGGGACCAGTCAAGCAGAAGGGTGAAGGGGCGAGAGGCAGCAGGAACATGTGTGGAGACTGGGCACCGACAGCCTGGTCCATCAAGACGTGAGTGATGGGGTATTCCAATGAGAATTCTGACACCCCTCCCATTTTTGTGGAGTCCCGACGGGGCTTTTGGGGTACACATATCAGGTGGAAGTAGCAGCTTGCGCTAAAAAATGAGCCCGAGTCAGTCCTGAACCTGCATCCCTGACGACTTCATCTCCAAAGAAACTGAAGAAGACAGAAGGGAAATTACTATTCTGTGCTTAGAACCACACACTGTGAAGGTGGGGTGGCCTCTGAATTACATGGGATAACCCCCACTAGAGAGTGAAAATGAAGTTCAGAGACCCAGTGTGACCTCCAGGGCCACAGAGCTTGGACTCTGACTGTGTCTCTGTCTTCCACAGCAGAGTGTGCTCCATTCCATGACACAGTTTTGACCCCAAAGACGAACTGGGTGGAGATGGCCAGGACAGACACCACAGTGGATGGCTGACTGGGCCCCTTTCAAGCTGAGAAGTGCAGGGGCAGTCACATGGGTATCACCGGGTGAGGGGAGGCTGAGTCAAAAAGCTCAGGGGAGAGTAGGATCTGTTACCCGGAAGGGCTGCAGGGAACTGGGCACTGGAGATGGCTGAGGCAGGGAGTAGTCAGGTGTTTGCCACTGCCACTGCTACTGCCAGCCTCCGGTGCCACTGCCCGGGGGATGCTGAACTGGGTCCTAGCAATGGTATTGGAAAAAAGGGAGACTTTGGCAGGCAGGATAATGCCCCCCTCCCACTCCTCCCCGGAACCTGTGAACGTGCTGGGTCACACGGAAATGAAGGTTGCAGATGGAATCAGAGTTGCTCATGAGCTGCCAGTAAAATAAAGAGATTACTCTGAATTATCCAGGTGGGCCCATGGAATCCTAAGGGTCTTTGAATGTGAAAAAGGGAGGCGGAAGAGTCAGAGTCCTCATGTGTGGTATGACTGGTCACTACTGCCTTTGAAGATGGAGGATGAGGCTGTAAATGAATGTGGGCAACCTGTCTAGGCTGGAAAAGGCAAGAAGATGCATTTGCCCCAAAGCCTCCACAAGGAACTGCCCTGCCAACACCCTGTGAGATCCATTTTGGACTTCTCACCTCCAGAACCATGAGGTCATATGACTTAAGTTGACTGTAACATGCTACAGCAGCCATCGGAAACGAATGCAGTGGTGTGTGCCACTCTAGCCTGCACAGTAAAGTCCCCAGCATGATACCCCACCACGTACAACCCACCCCTTTGCAGCAGCCACGTGTTGAAATGGTAGAGTCACACAGTGGGAGGGGCCTGGCCATCTGAATTGCTCCCCTTATGGGGGACTGCAGATGACAGCACATTGCTTCAGGAGAGAAGCAAACCTAGATTTGGTCTGCCACGGAGAATGCAGGTGGTCTGTTAAACAGCAGCTCATCTACCACTTGACACAGAAATGAATATTCTCCATATAAACAAAAAGATTTCTGACGTTGGGAATGGGCTAAACTTTCTCCAAACCAAGTAAGTATGCACAGGGCATAGGGTGAAATGAAAAGACCTGCACCAAAGATACTGGAAGAAGCAGATAACCAAGAGCGGCTAGGGAACAGACGTGACATCTACGAATGTCTAGGAAATGCCACATGCCACTCTGACAGGAAGCTTCTTAAAAAATGCAGTAAATGAAGCGTCTTTTTTCCCTTGGCAAGTTGGAAGCAAGAACAGACCTCTTACCCGCATCCTTCTATCATTGGTCAAGACTGATTATGCTTAGCAAATCTGTGACTGCATGGTTAATACAATAAAGGTAAATTAAGATCAGGCACGATAACTCACGCCTATAATTCCAACTCTTTGAGAGGCTGAGGCAGGAGGACTGCTTGAGCCCAGGAGTTGGAGACCAGCCTAGGCAACATAGTAAGACGTTGTCTCCACAAAAAATAAAAAAATTAGCCAGGCATGGTGGGTGGCACAGGCCTGTAGTCCTAGCTACCTGGAGGTATGAGGGGGAAGGAGTACCTGAGCCCAGGAGTTTGAGGCTGTGGTGAGCAGTGATTGTGCCACTGCACTCCAGCCTGGGCAACAGAGCAAGACCCAACTCAAAAAAAAAAAAGGCAAATGAATTTTCCATTTCTAGCAACAGAGCAGCCTGGATAACTGAAACCTTCCTGCAGGAAGATAATTCAGAGAGGATGTCACTCACAACCTTTGAAATGTATCCTTAACTCATGCCTGGCTGATCAATTAACCTAACAGAACTGAATTACTTTGAAGTTACTGGGGGAAGAAAAAAATAAAAAAGCAATGTGCTTTATTTTCCATTATACTTTAGATAAATACAATTATGCTTATATCTCCACTTGACTCACTTCTAGAGGACATGCAAAGTGTACTTTTCAAAGAAAACCATAAGTAAAATTAGTAACATTCAAAGCTCTCGCTTATGAGAACTCCACTGACGTATGGTTTTGGCTCCCCTGGGAAATGGATGGGAACAGGACCAGCGAAATGTATTTAACACAAAGATTTTGCCCACATCACTGCTGCAGACTCACGAAGACTGGCAGAAATGAGTAATAGCGGGCTCATAATTACGCCCTTCCTTCTGCTGTGGAATGCTATTACTGGGGCTAGATGAAACAGAAAGAATCAGGCTAATTCTAACTTTGCTAATCTGCATTTGCAATAACTCATAAGGCAAGCAGTCGCACCCCATTTCTCTGCAAATATTTTGTCGACAAGAGCAGCGGTGAGGTCTCAAATCATTAGGATCAGATCCCTTTATGGGGGACTGCAGATGACAGCACATTTGCCAGAATGTGACGCAGAGCCATCCGTCACCCATAACTAACACTTTGCATTTGCACAGCACCCTTCTCCACACTCCTCAGAAGCCTTTGCGACCTGCCTCGCTAGCCTCCACCTTGGCAGGAGGCACCTGGCAAGCGACAGAATCCTCCGTGGGGCTGCTGAGGTCCAGAAGGCAAAGGCCTTTCCGGCCGCTCCCCCTGGGTCACTGGCTCAGAGGACACCAGACACTCCATATGGTCTGGACAGTTTTTTTAAACAGCATCATCCTTGGTCTCCCGATAGTAAAATGACTGCTAATTTAATGAGCTAAAGTGCCAAGTGCTTAGGACGGTGGTGCCGGCACATGGTGCTACTCAGCACACTTCAGCGAGTACCTCTGAGGTCCCCCTGCATGGCTGGCATCCTCTGGGGAGGGAAGCTGCAGGCTGCCATGCTATGGAGAAGTGAGAGGAGGCCTGAGGAAAGAGTGAGGATTTTGTGCCAGGCAGGTATGGCCCCTGGGGACACAGATATCAACTAGACCCAACCCAGGAGGCAAGAAGAGAGGCAGACAGGTGGAGGTGAGTGCGAGAAGGAAAACAGGGAAGTGCAGGACCGTCCAGGAGGGAATGTGGCCCAGATAGCAATAAAGAGAAAACACCAAAGAACATGAAGATAGTCACCGTAAGAGAATTTTATTATTTCCGACTGACGTTAAGCACAAGTGTGTTATCCAACATAAGCACTTAATGAAAGCGTTCCTGACATTTTTAAGACAGTTATTTTGATTTATGAACTGTGCTCTTGGCTATCCTTGATGATTATCTTTTATTATAGTGGGTTGCTATTTTTTTTTTTTTTTGAGTTGGGATCTTACTTTGTCACCCGGGCTGGAGGACAGTGGCACAATCACGGCTCACCAGTCTCGACCTCCTGGGCTCAGGTGATCCTTCCACCCCAGCCTCCTGAGTAGCCAAGACTACAGGTGCGCCACCATACCCAGCAAATTTTTATTATTTTTTTATTTTTTGTAGAGACAAGGTCTTGGTATGCTGCCCAGGCTGGTCTCAAACTTCTGGGCTCAAGCGATCCTCCCACCTCAGACTCCAAAAGTGTGGGGATTATAGGTGTGAACCATTGCACCTGGTTGTTTTTTTTTTTTTTTAAATATCTAGTCCGCAAAACTGTTAACTTTCTGGCAACATCAGACGAAAGAACAACATGAGCTTCCTCCTGAAAAAGGCTTTCCCACGGGATCTCATAGGGCATCTGAGGATTCTGCGGTAGGCCCGAATCCCGCAGCCTACAGAGGTACCTTTCTGCCAACCCCACTGGGCCCAGAATGTCAGGACTTCCTCTAATTCTGGACAAGACTGACTGGCCTTGGAGAATGCTGACTGATGGTGACAGCCACCCTAAAGAGCTCACCATGGAAGACTAAAGAAGCTGCCTTGAAGTTCCTTGAGGAATCGACCTGTGAGATTAACTGCCCTGGGGCTCTGACCCTGAAGAGGGACAGAAGGAAGCAATAGAGCCCGAGGTACAGGGCTTTAGCATGCTCCATGAGTGAGTCACCCCTGCAAAGGTGCCCGCCCTGTGATTTGCACAGAAGATTACTGGGCCCAAACCTCGGCCCTAGAGAAGTGTGAAGTGAAGCCCCAAAACTCAGAGCCCACATTCACCAGCACCAATAAGTTGCCTCCTCTCTTTTTAGGCATAAATAAGCTGTTTCGCTTGTAATTCACAAAGCCTGGCTGTTTACTTTTCAATTCAAAGAAAATCAGAGTCCAGCATGAAATTTCTCCCAGGGAGTTAATGTGTACAGTTTATGCCTCTGATCTTAAAATCTCCGTATGGATATGTCTCTATATGCAGTTTAATTACCATACTTTGATTTGGTATCATTCCAACAGATACGCTTTAATGCAACTCACGACCCTGGGGACAGGAGAGCCAGAGCAGGCCGTGGCTGCACAATCCTGGAGACAGCCCCACCATATGTGTAAACAAAAATGCTCCTGCCCACAGCAGACATGGACCTGCTGTGGTGGAACGAAAGTCAGGGTTTTCCTTAAAGGAAATCCCTTTGAAAAGAATGAGAAAGAAAAAATAATCCCTTTGAGGTACTTTTTTAAACCAATGAAACACCAAAGTCAATTTTCTGTTGCAGTGGAATGACTTTCTAAAACCTCAGGCCTCTTAAGTCCTCTGGCATCAGTCAGCCATCTTTCTTCCCCAGTGCCAGTTAGTTTTGTTGTTGAGAGCCTCTGTCATCAGTGAAAAATATTGCCTCCTCTGGAATGTACCATATTTAAAGAACCGCTCCTATTCACTGTGATGAGGCAGAGAATTCCTGCCCTACAGTGGGGACAGCTGACATAGGTAATGGAAATCATTGCTGTAACAAGAGGGCCCAAACTGTCACAAAAAGAAGTCATGTTTCGCTATGGTTTCTGTTCCTAGGAGACTGACTCTATAACACTAAGGTGTGCAATTAAGACCCTAAGAGAACCCCACACATGGAGGCGACTTGGTTTCTGGGACCTGAGGCCTTTGATCTTCTCTCACCAGTGCCTTCCATATGGCTCGACTGTCACTCGAAAGGAGAGCAGAAGTGGAAATCGACCAGCTTGGACAGAGTCCAAAGTGCAAACAGGAACTGTGCCCAGAAAGAGGAGGAGGCAACATGAACACATAAAGGCTGCTTAGACTCCCATGTTCTAGGAAAGATGGCTCTTTCCCGGATTTAACTTGTTGGCTCAGAAGTTTAGAACTTGCTTAAAAGAAAAAGAAAAAGCACTTTTGAAAAAAATCTGGATGAGGAAGAAACTGGGGGTGAAAAAGTCATCTTGAGGGATTAATGGTAAAAATTATGTCTGCTCCTTTGCTGCTTCTGTCAGTATGAAGAGCTGTCATCAGCCTATAATTAATCACCACTATGATATTAACAACACTGAATTTCCATTGTTTCTGTTACTTAAAAAAAAAAAAATTTGTACATTCTTAGTAAATACTAACCGCCAAAAAATTTTTTTTAAAGTTGTGCAACTGGGCTTAATCGAGTCATTCTAATCTGCCCGCTACTCCCACAGGTACAGGCTATGGTTTGCAAACTTTACACAGAAATGAGTCTTCACAGAGCAGGACTGAGTTGAACCAAAACTCTCAGGAGTGGGCACGTCCCGGGCGGCAGAAGTTTCGTGTTAGGATGAGACCGAGCCCTCCGGCGAGCCCGCACTCACCTGCGAGGACCTAAGTGACCCTCCGCGCAGGGACTTTAGGTTGGTGGAACCCCACACTGCGGCCCCACCAGGGCCCTTCCCCGCCCGGCGCCCCCGAGCCCTGGCGGCCACGGGTTCGAGCCCGCCCTCGGCACCCGCGCACGGAGAGAAAGTGGAAACGAGGCAGTACCGGCGGGCGGGTGTCCAGCTTTAGTCTCTAGTTTCCCTTCGGGCGGCGAAGACATGATGCTACTGGGTGTCCCAGGGGTCGGGCGGCGGCGGCGGCGGAGCGGTTAGCGGGCCAGGCGGGAGCGCGCGGGCCACGCTGGGGAGGGAGCGAGCGAGCGGCGCTCGTGGGGCGCCGGGGCCGCGCGAGTCGACTCACCACCGCCGCCGGGGAGGGGGCGCGGTCGCCGCCCGCCGACGTGGCGCGGCCCCGCCCACCCGCGGTGTGCGCGCTGGCGTCACCGCGGCCCGGCCCCGCCCCGCCGGGCGCGCGAGCCGCGTGTACAGAGCATGCGCAGTCGGCAGCGCCACGTTGGAATTGGTGGCGGAGGGCGGAGCGGGAGGGGCCGGAGGTGACGGGAGGGGGCGTTTGGGGTTAGAGGCGGCAGGGGGTGTGTCGGTGGGGCGGTGAGGCTGGCAGGGGGCGGGAGGAGTCGCAGGAGGCTAAAAAGGGCCCTGCAGGAGGATGGCTCCCGTGGGGCTCCGGCTAGACGGGGACGGCGGCGGGGTGGCCGAGCCGCCACCGTGCGGGCGCCGGGGGCTGAGACGTCTCGGCAGGAAGGGACCGTCTGCTAAATGTCCCCACCCGGCTCACGCTGTGGCGCCTAATGAAGTGCGGAGATGAGACCCCCAGATGGGAGCGACCGGGGGCTCGAGGGGAGCACGGGTTTGTTAAAAGACGATGCAAAGGGGAGGATTTGCTGAGCGAGAAAGGCCGCGCGGGGACGCCTGGACGGTGACATCCGTGGCTGTGCTCTCTGCGGTGGTCTTCCCGTTGCGAGGGCACCCGATTCCGTCCAGAGCTGACCCTTGGATCGCGTCCCTCTGACTTTCCCCTGCTCTTCGCATCTGTCTTGCACCCCTGCACCATCTGTCGGCCCCTGCTGGTATCTTGAGAGAGGGGACCGCCCCCACCTCTCGGGGCTGCACTTTTGCCTTTGACCACAAAACTGATCAGGGAGGTTCAGCACCACACCCCTTCTCATTCCCTCCTGCAGTCTAGTTCATCTGGTTTTGATCTAGCTGCCCTGCGGCTGCCCCTAACCACGGGAAGCTCTTTCGTTGCGGTCACCCATGTCCTCCGTGCTGCCACATCCAATGGTCATTCTTCCCTTTCTTTCCCTTTGGCCTCCCAGCGGCTCGCGAGGTAGCTGGCCGGCCTCCTCCTTTGATTCTCGGGTGCCACCAGCCTGTTGTGCCGTCCAGTTCCTGGACCACCCAGACTGCTCACTCTCAGCAGGCTTGGCTGGTTCCCCTTCTTATAGATGTATACCCATCTGAGTATTCTGAGGCTCAGCGGGGGCTCTCTTCTCTAGCCAGACTTTCTGTAGATGGTCACATGCAGCCCTGTGCAGATGACTATCAGGCATATGCTTTGCCGATGCCAACTCAGCAGACCTGTTTCTCGGTTTCTGTCCTTCCTCTGAATCCTAGACTCACATTTTACCACCTCCTTGCTGTCTCCACCTGTTGTCTAACTCTGCACTGCCCGCTCTTTGTACCTCAAGACGCACTTAGAAATGCTCACACCATACCTTGATCTTGCATCTGCCCCCCCCCCCCCCCCCACATTTTAACATCACTAATAGCAGAATCCGCTGTTGGCCAGGTGGCAGTCACAGTCTGATTGTCAGTGTCTAGCATTCCTGTCAAAATTTGCAGATGGGTGCCCACAGCTTAGATGAAAGTCTTGAAATCAACAGCAGAGCACTCTTTTAAAAGACACCACATCACTCACATTCTTGAAGCTTTACAAATACATAGCCAGCCCCGTGAGATGCTTAGGGAGGCCAAGATGGGAGGATCATTTGAGCCCAGGAGTTTGAGACCATTTCAGGCAACATAACAAGATCTCTAAAACAATTTTAAAAAATTATCTGGGTGTGGCGGTGCACTCCTGTAGTCCCAGCTACTCAGGAGGCTGAGGCGGAAGGATCTCCTGAGCCCAGGGGGTCAAGGCTGCAGTGAGGCCTGATTGTATCACTGCACTCCAGCCTGGGTGACAGAGTGAGACCCTGACTCCGAACAAACAAAGCTTTAACCAATTTGTGTTTGTGCAAAAGTGATATATGGTTAAAAACTTATGTTTTAATAAGTTCAAAAGAACCACTTCCCTGAAGTATAAAGTAAGAAATTTAGTTTGAAAGAAAACATTGACTCTAGTTTAATTGGCAGCATTTTTTCCCTTAGGGGTACATAAATAAAACTGCATGTTATAAGCGATGATATCTTAGACTCACTAACAAATGCTATTGGTAGGGACCATGAGGTGAAGCAAGCAGCCTTCGGAGGAAGGAGAAGGGGGTTCCTAGGGGTGCTGGTGCCCTGAGGCCTGACAGGATCTGCGTCTTTGCCTGTGACCTATTATACTGGTTGAGACACTCTGGATGACAACCATGCTGCAGCTAATGTTTTCTGACATTTGCTTTCAATCATGAACACGTGTATGTGTGTGCACTTGTGTGTGTGTGTGTGTGTGTGTGTGTGCGCGCGCGCATGTATGCATGGGGGTATTCAGCCCCACCAAGTTGAGATGCTGAGAATAAATTCCAGTTATCACCCACTGGAAGCTTTCTGTGCAGATGTGTATGCTCAATGGATATGATTAGAATTATTGAATGAATACTCTTATTTGACTCTCACAATAACTGGAAAAAAGACAAGTTAACCCATTTTATCAAGAAAAACATAAACACACAAAATGGAGAAGAGGATTGTTGGACCTGTTTGTTTGTTTTGAGTCGGGGTCTCACTCTGTTGCCCAGGCTGGAGTGCAGTGGCATGCTCACTGCCACTGCAGCCTCAACCAGCTGGGCTCAGGCTCTCCTTCCGCCTCAGACTTCCAAGTACCTGGAACTACAGGCCATGCTACCATGCCTGGCTAAAGTTTTTGATTTATTGTAGAGACAAGGTCTTGCCAAGTTGCCCAGCCTGGTCTCAAACCCAAAAGTGCTGGGATAAGAAGTGTGAGCCCCTACACCTGGCTTGTTGGACTTATGTTAAAATACAACTCCAGTCAATATGAGCTGGGATCAAACCTGGATTGTCTAAGCCTCAATCCCATTGTCCCCCACTGTTGGTTGACTCCTGAATAGAGTTTGGGAGCTGTTTTTTCTTCTTCTCGAAATAAACTGTTTTGGAATCCCAAATGGTGTGGAATCTAAGCCACCACTTAACGTGAATGCTGTAAGCACTGGGAAAGTTTTCAAAGAAACAGAAAATATATGTGCCCTTCTCCATGTGGATATTTTGTAACTGTGGTTGCATCACTAACCTTTCTGAGCCTCAGTTTCCTTATCTGAAAGTCAGAGATATGAATGCTAATACCTCTCTCAGGGCTGCTGTGGGAATTCAGGGCTTTGTCTAACCCTGATTACACTTATTCAACATTGAATCATCCCATTTACTCCCCAAAGGATTCTTAGACACAGGGAGTTCTCTGCCCTTTTTGATGGAAAAATTGAACCTGTGGGACTCCAGGACCGGTAGCTAGTGTGGGGCGAACCATACTGGTCATACATTTGAAAGTGCTTTGTAGCTGGGCACAATGAATCCCCAGTGTGATGATGTTGAGAGGTGGGGTACTTTGGGAGTCAGAGGTGAGAGAATTGCGTGAGTCCAGGGGTTCGAGACCAACCTGGTCAACTTGGTGAGGCCTTGTCTCTACAATAAATCAAAAAATTAGCCAGGCATGGTGGAGCATACCTGTGGTACCAGCTACTCTAGGGGAAAGATCACCTGAGCCCAGCAGGTCGAGGCTGCGGTGGCCGTGAGTGTGACATCACATTCCAGCCTGGGTGACAGAGTGAGACACTTACTCAAAAAAGTGCTTTGTAAGCCATAATGTACTACTAGAGAATGTGTTGTTTATTACTGCAAAGGGAGTTTTAAAAATCAGCATTCATGAAATACGTGAATTGTCCCAGACTGTATTAAAATAGCCCCACATACCCATCAGTTCGATGAACACTGCTTTCTTATTCCAGGCTGGTCCCTGCTTTCTGTCTTCTTGTGCTGTTGTCTTATAGATGGGTGAGAATGTCTGTATTCTTATTCACTACTGCTATGGTTTGAATGTGTCCCCCAAAGTTCATGAGTTGAAAACTGAATCCCCAGTGTGATGGTGTTGAGAGGTGGGGTCTTTAAGAAGTCATTGTGTCACACAGGCTCTGTTCTCATGAATGAATTAAGGCTGTTATCGCAGGAGTGGGCTCATTATCTTGGGAGTGGGCTCCTGATAAGAGAATGAGTTCAGTACCCTCCACTCTTCCTCTCCTGTGTGTTCTCTTGCTTTTCTGCCTTCTGCCTTGAGATGATGCAGCAAGAAAGCAGTCACCAGCCATAGGACCCTTGACCCTGGACTCTCCAACCTCCCGAACAGGAAGAAATAAATGTGTTTTTAATAAATTATACAATCTCCAACATTCTGTGATAGCAGCAAAAAATGGACTAAGAGAGCGACACAGAATTTCTCTTCTATTGCTGATTCTGCTCATAAAGAGAGGGCATCAGTCATTCTCCACTAGGATTTTTTTATTATATTATATAGTCTTTAAATAATGTTAATTTAAATGTAATTTATTTGACACACATACACATATAATACTTGGAGAGGATACATGTGTCCCAAAGTCAAATAAAAATGATAGAATATCTCATCTTACGTGCACGTGCACGCACACAGACACACAAGTAAGGAATGTTTGGGATTTCTCTGGGCCTCAACTTGTCACTCAGTCACACTTTCAGGTATTTTTCAAAAGTAATTCAACAGCTAATAAAGAACATGTAGGTCAGTTTTAGTTATATGAGTTTATACTTTAGTTAAGGATATTTGAAGAAAAATTAAGCAGCCTGAACCTTGGCAAAATATTCTTCTTATCTTTATTTGGAAGTCAGAAACTGAAAAAAAAGATGAGAGTAATACAACCATGAATACTGATTTCCTACAGAATTTCAAATGCCTTGTAAATGATTTATAAAAAATGTGTTTTAGCAGAGAAATAGGAGAAGGGTAAGGATCATTTTATTCTTGGCTTTTCCACTGAATCATTATGTGACCTCATGCAGGCTACTTACTCTGTGATTACAGCTACATATTGAAGGCAATAATACCTATCTTACTTGGGGACTCAAATAGTTATTCAATATTATGTCATAGCATTTATCTCCTTGTATAAAATTTCTTACAAAAGTATATGAATTGCTATAAATGTACAAAATAAACATGACAAAGACATCAAGTATAAAAGAGGCTTTCAGCAAGATAATATAATCTCAAGGGAGTCTGACATTTGAAATTGAAGAATCACATATTTTTGTCACCTGTTTTCTTTGTAAAGAATCTTTCCAGGATTCAATGGTACCAGAACATTATTTTGCCCCTTTACCCTTAAAAACACATTAAAAACTTTCAAAAGGCTCTTCAGGTGTGAGAGTATCATACTAAATGAGAGTCAAATAGCAGATGGGCAAAAAGGGGTCACTCCTGCCTCTCCAGGTCTGCAAAACTCTGCTCAGACTTTTCACTTGGGATCAGTCCGGGCAGTAGAATCTAGGTCCAGAGATCTAGGTTTGAAACCCAGCCTGACCACACATCAAATGTGTTACCTATGAAAAACTCCTGTGAGTCTCAGTGCCCTCATCTGAAGTGGGGGGACAGTAATGCACCCTTCTAGAAGGTTTATGAGAAGTCTATGTGCCAGCATATTGAAAATGTTTTGTAAACTTTGGAGACCTAAACACAGGTCTACTCAAAACACATGACTTCTTGTTAGAGATTTTAGAAAAACAGCAAAGTAAAACATAATACAAAGCAGAACATGATGAGTGTTCTAGAACAGTAGGAGATTCCTGCTGGTTTGTGTGTGAGTTTCATGGACAGAGAGTATGGATGTGAGCCTTTGGCTAACAGGAGACAGGAGACGGGCATCCACGGGGAGGACTAGCAGAGGAGAAGCATGGAGGTGAGAGACAGTGGCCCACGGTTCCCAGATCGGGACTTTCCAGGCTGACATGAGGGCAGGCTGTGGATGGAAAGGTAATGGAGGGTCAGGGGGATGGCCTTGAGTCTGACTGATAGAAGACAGCTGGACTCTCGTCTCTGCTTCTGCATTCGATCTCTTCCCATAGTCCATCATGCAGCCCCTGAAAAACTCCATTGTCCACTAGAGAGAGAATGAGAGTGGGAGATAGCCAAGAATATGTTACTAATCTTGTAACCACAGTTTTGACCTCCTGGACCCCCTGAATGTGTCTAGGGAACCCTCAGGGGTCCCTGGACCACACTTTGAGAATTGCTGTTGTAGAACATTCCTTAGACACTTACTGACTGAAGATGCATAAAAAGGGACCAGGACTAATAAAACTACTGCCACTTGTAGGCAGCAGGGATGTCAGCCCCACAAGGCGCTGAGACTGCAAGGCCAGCTGGTGTCACCCCAGCAGCTGCCTGGGTCAGCAGGAGGATTCTTGGGCTCCCTGCTTCTAGGCAGACTCATGGGGGCTGGGCCAGTCCCTTCCTACAGGAGGGACATGTGGGCTTTGTCTCCTCAGGCACAGCAGCATCCTGCACTGTCTGGGTTTCTAGGTATCCACACAGCCCTCAAGCTGTGCTGTCTGTCTCCATAGAGGTCATTTGGACTATCTCAGAGCTTCGAGAATGTTAATGACACCATTTTCCAAAAGGGCTATTTTGTATACTTTTAATGTGGGGAACAGCAAAAGGTCTTAAGCAGGAGACTGTTGATCCTTTTTTTCCCTCTCCAAAGCTGTATGTTGAGCCTTCTCTCACTGGCTATATGGATGTGTGGACTACTTTCAAGGAAGAAGTACTTTTTATGAATACATGTTTTAAAAATACAAAAACAATACACTTTAGGAAATCTAAATAATGTACCAAGGAAAAATCAAGTCACCCCTTCTTGGTAATCCTACCAGCATGTCAAGTTGACCACTTCTGGTGTATGTCTCTCCAGCCTTCCAGAAAAAGTAGTCAAGTCTTCCATCTTATTTTGTAGATTCTCCCTCAATTTCTGTTTGATGGTTTTCTCACTGTTAAACAGGAGTTTTAAATTTTGGAAGAAAGACCGTAGTGGGTTTTTTTTTTATCACATTATGTCAAGGGTCTGTGCTATCAACATGATTTATGACTGAAGATGTAATCTGACCACCTCATTGATGGAAAGGGTTCTTAAGTGTGGGGTTATTTAATAGGTTTAACTTAATTTATTGGTGAGTTCTTCTCTTTATTAGGAATCAATGTGAACATTGGCCTAACATTTTGTGTCACAACCTTTAAAGGTTTCCAATAAATGCCAAGAGTCTATATGATAAGCACATACCTGGACATGAGCCTGGAGGTTATCTTTGGGCCCTTTCCATTTCAGCTTTTTTCTTTCTCTCCACTCTGGGGTTAGAGTTAGCGAGTAATTTCCCTAACACATTTAGAGCCTATTTTTCTTGCTGCAATTACTTGAGTTTCTTTTTAAACCATCTTTCTTCTTTGCAAGTGATTTCCTATCATTGATTAAGTATTCCATTCAGGCTGAAGTATCTGTGTGTGACTTTGTAGGCTAGAGAAGCCTGTAAATAACGACTTCTGTCAGCTCCCAATCCTCAGCATGTTTGCAGAAAAGCCAGTTCTGTTCTTGCTCAATTTTAGCAAAGGTCCGAGCTTGGGAAATACGGTTGCTGTTAATCTGGATAAGAACAAATCCCAAACCCATCCTTCAGGTTTAGAGGGGCCCTCTGGGGCACCATTTGGGAGCTTTTCACTGACACAAATTAATAAACTACCCTTGACTGTGGAAAAAATAAAAGAAAATATACAATTTCAGGAGCTCACGGGAGACTTATAACATGACTATTCATCGCCTTAACAAAGAGCCACAGGGCGCTTGGGTAAAGAAAAGCTACACTTACGCATTCCATGAAGTTGTGAAAAAGGAATTGCTTGATGTGACATCACTCAGCCCAGTATTGGGGAATTACATGCCAGGACAGGCTCTGTGTGCATTTGGCTTATTTATTGCGCCTCTGCCACTTAAGAATGCTGTTATTCTCCTTTTTTCTTCCCTTCTCACTCTCTTTTTCTTTTAATAAAGAGAAACCCACTCAGAGTTTTCATTGGTGTGTTCAGGATACTGGAGGGGCTCACAGCTCACAGGAGAAAACTCCTGCAGCCTCAGGAAGGAGGGAGACCAGGGAGCTCTGGAAACACCAGGAACCGACCTCTCTGTAGGACATTGCTTGTGGATGATTCAACGGGATGGTTCATTTTACGTGTCCACTTGGCTGGGCCATGGGACTTAGGTATCTGGGTCAAACGCTATTCTAAGTGTTTGTATGAAGATATGCTTTAGATGAGAGGAACATTTAAACTGGTGAACTTTGAGTACAGTAGATTAACTTTCACAGAGTGACTGGGCCTCAGCCAACCAGTTGAGTGCCTAAATAGAAAAAAGACGGACAGTCCTGATCTCAGATCAGGTGAAATGGAGACCAAAGGGAGGCTCAAACTTTACCTGTACAATGATCACTTGTATACCTAATCCTGAATTGTACCCCACACCTTTAAAATAAAAAAATTAAAAATTAAAATAAATAAAAAACACAGAAAAAAGACGGACTGGAACCTTCACCATCTTATGAGCCAACTCCTTAAATCTCTCTCTCTCTCTCTCTCTCTGTGTATGTGTTTGTGTGTGTGTGATGAATTAGCTGAAATGGATGGAACATTTCCAACCCAAGGAGCCCCGTCAGCTGATAATCAGGCTAAAAGGTCTCACCCCATATTAAATTGATGATGTTCTGTTATCTATCCTAAATTATTGACCCTCCTATCAGATTTTTCCAAAATTTGATTTTAAGCGATGAGGATATTCCCATTATCCAGTGTTTTACCCCAGAACCCGTCTTTACCCATCAGCAATGTAACCCCTTAACCCCATACCTTGTATAACTCCAAGTTGTAAAATACATTTGAAAGAATTGCACCAGTCCCTAAGCCTCACCTTTGCAGAGAATAGAGTTTATAAATTGTGCCTATTGTTAATGACTTAAGCTGCAGAATGACCGCACTGGCCTTGTGCTAATTTAGCTCATCACCACAGGTTATGTCTTACATAAATTCTCTGGAGGTTTTCAGACCTCAGAGTTTAGTTTTTTTCCCCCCTGCTAACTTGCAAACTGCACATAAATAAAAAGCAGTGTCTCTAATGGATTTTTCTTTATCACTGTGGTAAGAATATTCAATGTGATATCTACCCTCTTAACACATCTTTAAGTGCACAATACAGTATTGTTAACAACACACACAATACCGATACCATGTAGCAGATCGCAAGTTTATTCGTCTTGCATAACCGAAACTTTATATTTGTTGAGCAACACTCTGCTTCCCCCCCCTGCCTTTGGCAACCATCATTTTACTCTCTGTTTCTATGAGTTGGACTATTTTGGATTGCTCATATACGTGGACTTATGTAGTATTTGTCTTCTGTGACTGGCTTGTTTCACTTGACATATCTTCCAGGTCCATCCATGTTGTCACAAATGACAAGATTTCCTTTTCTTTTGGACAGCTGGAATAGCATCCCATTGTGCATGCATACCACACTTTCTTTAGTTGTTCCTTTGTCGATGGACACTTAGGTTGCGTCTACTTTAATGGATTCATTACACAACAGGAAGTCTTTGTCTCCACCCCCTTCACCCCCTCCCTTCCCCACTAGCTCTGCTACCCTGCACTCCTTTTTGATACTGTCCCATCAGAGCCAGTGTTCACACCACACTCTCTCCATCAGCAGTCCTAGGCTCCCTGGTATTTGTTTCCAACTTCTCCATCTTTCTCTTAGGTGCCTGGAGAGCTGAGTGGTCTTGAGGTTCCAAGCAGCAAACTGCAGAGCTGAGAGACTGAAGGGAACTCTGTCCTTACCAGCTATCCAAGTGTGGTCATCCTGGTAGACATACGCAGACACTGACACTCCTTTCTGGAATCTCGTTTCTGTTCCTACCATCCCAGGGCTGTAATATGGAGGGATGTATGGTAGCAAGGTTGGCTACCAGACTTTGAGGGTCGATCTAGAACCCTCAAGGCTAGGAAGAGGTTTATTGATTTTATAGAATTTCTTTTACTCAACAAAATATTTTTGAGCACCCACCTTATGCCAGGGACTTTTCTAGAAAGGGAAGATAAAGTTTTGGTTTTCTTAGAGTTTATACTCCAGTCCTTTGGAGGCTGTTCCTGTGCATAGGGATAAGTGACAGAGGTTGGCTTCTGGTATTCTTCTCAGAAACAAATAGAAAAGCTGAATCATGCCCTGGATTCTGAAGCTCCCCAATGTTTATATGCTGTGTTGTTTGTGGATGGTTCTTTGGGACACATTCTAAAAAGTAAAGTCAGGTGCCATGGCATTTTTGCTTTGCGTTATGTGCAGGCAAGACCCTCCAGGAAGAAACTTGGGATAGGGAGAGGCTGGCTTGCATACACTTTGTCCCTTTCAGTTGTACATGCTGGGGGTTTAGGACACTTGTTTTGAAGAGAGTCCTTCATTCCTTCCAGTAGAGGTCAGTAACTGTGGCTAAAGACCAAATCCAGCTGCTGCCTGTTTTTGTAAATAAGATTTTACTGGGCCACAGCAACACCATTCGTTTATGTATTGTCTATGGTTGCTTTTTTGCTACAAGAGCAGAGCTGAGTAGTTGCAACAGAGGTTGCATGGGCTGCAAAGCTGAAATATTATTGGGCCCTTTCGAGAAGGTCTGCATACCCTTTTGCTAGGGCCATGGTTCTCAAAGTGTGGTTCCCTGGATCTACATCACTGAAAGCTTGTAAAATCATCCAAGCTGTCACCTTTCCATAGACCTACTAGCTCAGAAACTCTGAGACCCCAACAATCTGTGTTCTTATAAGCCCTCCTGGAGATTCTGATGCACGCTAAAGTTTGCAAACCATCAAACATCCCATGATCTATAGTTCCTAGGGAACTTTCGCCTACTAGAAACCTGCAACCATTTTGAATTCCTGGTATGTTTGCATTTTTTTATGCAGTGGCTTAGAAAGGGAATGTTTTGTGTTGTGATATATCTGCTGGGCCACCTCAAGAGAAGCTATGTGTGATGGCGTTAATGATTAAGAATTGTGTTTACCGCAGAAAGGATCATTAACTGATTTTATAACACTTGTGCAGACTAATATTTAGCTCATTGATTTATGAACATTGCATCAGTGTCCCATTTGAAAGTTAAAACTCTTTAAATTAATGTTTGATTATAGTTGAGGAGAAGACGGTGACTGATTGCTTTGTGTTCGTGTGCTGTGATTACAAACCACTCTCCGTGTTGTCCCAGGAGGCCAGGAATGAGTCGGATTCATGGGTTTTCATGAGAGACTTAAGCAAGGAATGAATGTTGCTGTGTCCTTCTTGACTGGGGCTGCAGCCTACTGCCCACAATCACCCTCCCCTAAAGAGGAAAAGGTCGACACATAGAGCACGCACCAAATCGAGTTTCAGTGGGTGTTTGGAATGTCTCAGGTGCTGGGTGGAGAAAGGAAGGAGAGGACAAGTCTGTCAGCCCATTGTTTGAAATTATAGCCTTCTCTGGTTATGTGAGAAGATTAAGAATGAGACGATTCCATCAGCGCTTGCAATCCGCCTGACTATAGTTTCTAGTGGCTCAGACTTTAAACAATCTTCATGGCCAGGCAGGATGGCTCAAGCCTGTAGTCCCTGCACTTTGGGAGACTGAGACAAGTGGATTGCCTGAACCTGTGGATTCGAAACCAGCCTGGGCAGCATGGTGAGACCTCGTCTTTACAATAAATCAAAAAATTTGCCAGGCCTGGTAGCGTGCACTTATAGTTCTGATTACTTGGAAGGCTGAGGCAGAAGGATTGCCAGAACCCAGGAGGTAGATGCTGGGGTGACTGTGATCATACCACTGTACTCCAGCCTGGGTGAGAGAGTGAGACTCCAACTCAAAAAAAAAAAAATCTTAGTAATTATTATTATGTGCTTTTTCTTTTACTTAGATTACTTGCATCTTCCAAGCAGATGGAATTTTCATGGGTAGACCAATGATTTTTTTTTTTTTTGTCATATCATCAACTAAAAGAAACTAATGGTGCCACTGATTAGGTAGAAATTCAGCATTAGGATGACAAAGGAAAGAGTTTAGATTTAATTGCTCGCACTCTGTTGGTTCAACCATCTTACACAACTTTTTCAATGGTTACAGACAACATAAGAGTTCACGGGTCACCATAGATTCACTACTTGGTGATTGTCAATGCATCCTCTTAATATAATCTGCACATTCTTTTTAAAACATTTTTTATTTTAAAGATGTGGGATACACATATGCTCTCACTCATAAATGGACCTTGAACAATTATCAGAATACTATAAGAAGGGGAGATTGGCAGTAGTGGGAAACTGGCGGGGGGTGGGGAGAGTGGGGTTGGCAGTTGAGGGAAACTGCCAGAGGAGGGAAGGGCACAACTCATCAACAGGGATACCTGCATAATGAACATTTGTATGCCCAACCCTGAATTGTACCCCATGTCTTTAAAATAAATAAATGAAAAAAAAGTTGTGGGGTACAATTCAGGGTTAGGTATACAAATGTTCATTATGCAGGTACCCTTGTTCATAAGGTATGCCCTCACTCCCCTGACAATTTCCCACTACTGCCAATTCCATCTCCCCCTCCCCCCACCACCGGCAGTTTCTCTCTACTGTAATCTTAACATTCTTACGGTGAAGCACTTTATACATGAGTCTTCTTAATGCTTTGCCAGATATAGTAATGTACTAGCTTTATTGCTCATTTTGTTTTATTTTCAAGTAGAGCACAGGCTCTTGTTTACTGCAAGGTTGGTAAACTGTAGTCTGTGAACCACATCTGAACTGGTGTCTGTGTCAATAA
This sequence comes from Tarsius wallacei, assembly GCA_963574415.1. Lineage (NCBI taxonomy): Eukaryota > Metazoa > Chordata > Mammalia > Primates > Tarsiidae > Tarsius > Tarsius wallacei. The sequence goes on from CAUYQG010256276.1 coordinate 20,891, forward strand.
AGTTTTATTGGAACACAGCCAAGACCATTTGTTTATATATTATCTATGGTTGCCTTTATGCTGCAGTGGCAGGGTTGAGTACTTGTGACAGAGGTCGTATAGCCCTCAAAGCAAAATAGATTTGCTTTTTTGGTCATTTGCAGAAAGTTTGCCAAGTCCTATGCTCCTGAATCACTTTGTGCGCCAAAGAAGGCAGCATCTCGGAGTCAGGCACAGAATCAGGTCAAGGATGCCTTTCTTCACATTTGAGCTCATTTGCTGCAGGTATCAGTCAAGAAGTGGGAGCAATGTGCTTTGTACTCAGTAAGTATTTCAGATAACGGACCACTTCAGGGTTTTCCACCCTTTACTTTTAACCCCTTATTTCTTTTATGTATGCCGACATGAAATAGATACTTCCAGAGAGTACCATCTTTCCTGTTTGTGATATGAGCTGAAAAGAACAAACATTCAAAGGTAGATTTTCCCAGTGAAACAGATTGTGGTGGAATGTCCATGTTGAAACTTTACTTGATTCAGACTGTGGTAAGCAGCCTCAAATAGAACCCCGACAGTCCTTCCTCTTTATATTCATGTCCTTGTGTAATCTGCTCCCCTTGAGTGTGGGCCAGATTTAGTGGATGGCTTTTTTTTTTCTGAGTCACCATCTCATTCTATTGCCCAGGCTGGAGTGCGGTTGTGTGATCACAGCACATCACAGCCTTGACCTCCTGGGCTCAGGTCATCCTCCGCCTCAGTCTCCTGGGACTACAGGCATACACCACCATGCCTGGTTAATTTTTTTGGTATTTTGTATAAGCAAGGTTTTGCTATGTTGCCTAGGCTAGTCTTGCACTCCTGAGCTCAAGCGATCCTCCATTCTCATCTTCCCAAAGTGATCCTCCAGCCTTGGCTGGGATTGCAAGTGTGAGAAACTGTGCCTGGCTGAATGACTCCTAATGTATAGAATATGGCAAAAGTGATGGAATGTCACAGCCAAGATTAGGTTATAAAAGACTGTGACTCCTCTCTCTTTCTTTCTCTCTCTTTCTCTCTCTTGGTTCCCAGCTGAATTTGTGAAGCATCCCTGTGAAGGAGCCCATGTGGCAAGAGGCCAAGCTTTGCCAACAGCCACGAAGTGAACATCAAAGCTGATCTATGCTCACCAGCCCCTGAGTTGAGCCTTCAGATGAGACTACAACCTCATGACAGCAAATCAGAGGCACTATTTAAGTCACCCCTAGATTTCTAACTCACAGAAGCTGTGAGATTTTTTAAAAACGTGTTTGTTGTTTTAAGCCACTGAGTTTGGGGTAGCTTGTCATGCAGCTATAGACCACTACTGCAAAGGAAAAAAAAAAAACTAGAGCTGAATCAGGGAGTGACATAGCTTTATATACTGTTATGCCATGATTTCAGGCATCTCCATCTATTTCAAATATGCCCAGGGCCCACCTGTCCTCATAGGTGAGTCTGCTACTCTGGGAATGGGCAGAATGTCTCCAGGGGGCCTTTACCTACCCTTGTGCACACACAAAGTCTCATTGCTCACGTGGGAAAATGGTCTCACTTATCTGAACTGGCTCATTCAATAGAAAACAAATGCCAGGAAATGCCCACTTTGGATTGAGGAGCTCTTAATTTCTTTGGAAATGAAACTATGGCATGTCACAGGTGTCAAAGTCTGAACTCTGAAACATTCAAGCTTCGATCTGTATTCACTCTGCAGAGAAGCTTGTGTGCTCCTGCAGCAGCCTGGCAGAGGGCTGTGAGCAGTTGGGCATTGACCTAGTTGAAGCTGCCCCAGTGTCAGCCTGGATCCTGTTGGACCTGGCTGCCCTTCCAGCCCTGCATAGGTGGCTGAGTCAGGGAAATTCCATGGGGGCAGCTGGAGCTGTGGGGGCAGAGGGAGGCAGGACATGGAGGCTGGTGCTGCTGCCTGCGTCTAGCTGGAGGCCAACTTTTGTAAAGACAAATCGATTCAACTTGCACCCATTTACATATGTAGAATCTGTTTTTGAGACAGAGTCTTATTCTGCTATCCAGACTGGAGTACAGTGGCATGATCACGGCACACCACAGCCTCAACTTCCTGAGCTCAGATGATCCTTCCACCTCAACCTCTGAGTAGCTGGCATTAAAAACATGCATCACCCTGCCTGTCTAAAAGACTGTGACTCCTCTCTCTTTCTCTCTCTTTCTTTCTCTCTCTCAGTTCCCAGCTGAATTTGTGAAGCATCCCTGTGAAGGAGCCCATCCCTACTTTGGGAGAGTCAATGGGAACACAGCAGAGCCCTGGAGAAGTCATGGTGTGGAGTAGGGTGGTCTTTAATTCTTATCCCTCTGCTCTTCCGTATCCTCAATAAGGCCCCTTTCTCCCTTCTCAGGCATCTTCATCTTGGATCCTCTCCACTTATCAAAACAAGAAAAGAGCTGCTACCATTTATGTATAGGTGGATGGGAAATCAGAATTGGAGTGTTGGACCCAGGACCCTCTATCTAGGAATAAAGATGGTGCAATTCTCTGGAGCTCCAAGAGTTTACATCCTTGAGGATCTTGGGCTTGTCCAACTGGGGCACAGGACAGAGACCCTGACATACTATTGCACAGGGAAGGAGGTGCCTCGAGCCAGCTCTGGCCTTGCCTTCTACAGTGAGGCTTGGAGACATCCATGCTTGGGGCATAAAAACAATGTATGCTGGAATGGTCCTTTTAAGAGTGACAGAAGGCCCTCCAGCCCCAGGGAGGAGAGAAGGCTCTAGTCGGGTCCCGTGCTTTTCTGAGGCTCAGCGGGACATAGGTGATGGCTACGGCAAATGCAGCCTAGACTTCTAGACTTCCTGCTGTGAGCTAAAACTGAAGTGAAAATTCTTCTAGACTCTTTTGCTCCATTTTAAACATCTTAGGCTATTTATCTGATATTGTGGAGTAGAAGGTCCTGGCCTCTTTAAACAGCATTTCAAAGCTCAAACTAAACTGCCTATGCCTGGACCTGGATGGAACTGAACTGATACCCCCAGAACCCTCATGTCTCAGCCTTATGGGGGATACAAGGTTTTCTTTATTCCCTTGTTCTATCAGGAATGAGGTGGGGTGCTGCTCTGAGCCTGGCCTCCTAAGTACTTCTGCCCATCCTCTGCACCAAGCCTCTGCCTGGGTGTCCCTCACCTACTCTGAGGCAGAGACATTGTGGCCCAAGAACCCATCATTCCTGCTTTTGTGGACTCTTAGCCAAAACTAGAAGAAGGAAGCCAGAAGCCAGAAGCAGGAAGCAGGAAGAGGGAACCCAGAAACAGGAAGCAGGAAGTAGGAAGTAGGAAACAAGAAGCCACTATTTGTGCTGCTTCAGTAGGGCTTCCCCTGGGTCTTCTAGGGCCTGGAGATAGGGTGAGGGTCCAGGGAACTTCCACTCTGGACTTTAACATCAGGGATACTGTACCTGGGGGTTCAACCATAGAGAATATTTGGGGAAATTGTTGGTCAGGAAGTTGGTTTCAGGTATGAGATAAATAATGTGGAGGGGGAAAAAAAGAACAGGGAGCCATTGCAGAAATAATGTTAATAAATGAAACATGAAAAAAAAGTCCACTTAACTCTGAGACAAATTTTTTTCTATTATAGAAGTTATATGTGGCTCATAAGTATCCCACGTTCCTGGTGTGTTGGTTGGCTAGTATGGCCTACAAAACTACTAGATAGATATTAACCTGTAATAAACATGGAGTGGACATCCCACTGTGGACATTTTATCAAATATTCTGCTTGTTTGCTTTCTATCCATAGTTGTATACAACTATGTCCCAGGAAAATTGAGTGCAAATACAAATTTCCAAAGTCATATTTTAAATGTCCTTTAACATCTGTCTCTAATACATGCTTCTCAAAAAGAAAATATTGTATTCAAGAGGGCAAAAATTCAAGAGGCAGAATGTGTTCAACAAGTGATATTATGCATCTTTTCATGTACAAAGCCAAAATATGCAAACAATGCATTGATATACAGTATGTCTTCAACATTAAAATGTCATTAGATTAGATTAGAATAGTGCAAAAATGTCTGAAAAGCTTTCTTGTGGGGTAACTAAGAAAACAATGTTAAGAAACACTGCTTTAAATGGATACTTTTGAGAAGCTCTTCTATTTCAAAGTATAAACTCCTAATTAATTTTTTAAATAGAAATCTGGATTTTCATACCTTGAGCTTTCTTAAAGTAAGACAGATCTACAGAAAAATTCGCTATTGCCAGAAAGCAATACTTATCCATCTTAGCCATTGAATGGAGGCCCCCAGTAGGGTCTTCCAGCAGGAAATTTGTGCTACACTATTATAAAATAATAAGGTGCTTATCGTCCACAGTTTGTGGAAGCAGTCTCATTATTATTTTATGGCCAGATCTCTTTGATAATAATAGTACCAATAATTACAAGACCATATTTCATCAAATCAAGACTCCATTGATTATGAGATGCATCAATAAAATTTGACATGACACGTTAAAATTTGACACAGAGGTCATAGGCTGTCAGATGCCCTGAAGAAATGTTAAAATGTGAAAAAGTGCATCTTAGGATCGATGAAATACAGAAATCATAGCTAAAAAAAATCGCAGTGTTTTTACCACGTACTAGACAGTATCCGATTTATCTAATTAAACACTTTCAACAGTGATGCGTACTCCATATGGTGATACCTATTAGTAACTCCAGTTTACACACGAAAACAACTGAGATTCAGAGAGGTTAAGTAACTTGTCAAAGATTGCGCAACTTCAAAATGGTAGAGGAAGAAATTAACTTGAAGGCCCCAGGACCCTCATGTCTCAACCTTCTGGTGAACAGATTTTTTTTCTATACCTCTGTTCTATCATTTCCCCAAAGCCGATTCAGTTCAATGTACATGTTTCTAGAACATGTACAAAATGAAATGCTTCTATCTTTGAAATTGACAAGGGGAAGTCAGTTTTTTAAAGAATTGTTATGGGAAGAATGCTTTTGATAACATTGCATTCACATACTCTCCTGATATGGTGGGAAAATAATCTTGGAGCCAGAAACACTTGAGTTTGATTCTTTTTTTTCTTTTCTTTTTAGTTGCCCTGTAATAACTGTACATATTTATGGGATACAGAGTAATATTTCAATACATGTATACAATGTATAAAGATTAAATCAGGGAATTAACATATTCATCACCTCAAACATGTATCATTTCTTTGTATCCTGAACATTCAAAATTCTTTCTTCTGTCTATTTGAAAACACATGATAAATTATTGTTAGTAACAGTCTCCCTTCAGCACTACAGAACACTAGAACTTACTTCTCCAATCTGGTAATTTTGTATCTGTTAACCAACCATGGCTCATTCTTCTACCTCCTCCTCTTCCCAGCCTGGCATACACACAATTCAACTCTCTACTTCTATGAACTCACATTTTTTTAAAAAAATTTATTTTAAAGGTGTGGGGTACAATTCAGGATTAGGTATACAAATGTTCATTATGCAGGTACCCTTGTTGATGAGGTGTGCCCCCCTCCCCTTGGCAGTTTCCCATTACTGCCAATCCCATCCTACCTCTCCCCAGGCAGTTTTCCACTACTGCCAATCCCTTTCTTATAGCATCATGGTAATTGTTCAAGGTCTGCTTATGAGTGAGAACATGTGGTACTCAGATCTTTGTTTCTGTGATAGATCACTCAGTATGATAGATGCTAAATCCATCCAAGTTGCTGCGAAGTCCGTATGTTTGTCCTCCCTTATGACTGTGTAATATTCCTTTGTGTATATGAATGACATTTTAAAAATCCATTTCTGTTTCAATGGGCATCATGGTTGGTTCCAGGTTTTTGTTTTTTTGTTTTGCGCTGGCATCTCACTCCATCACCCAGGCTGGAGTGCAGTGGCACACTCACAGTCACCCCAGCATTGACCCTCTGGGCTCCAGTGATCCTTCTGCCTTAGCCTTCCAAATAGCTGGAACTACATGTGGACCCTACCATGCCCGGCTAATTTTTCACTTATTGTAGAGACGAGGTCTTGCCAAGTTGCCCGGGCTGGTCTCAAACCTGCGGGCTCAGGCAATCCACTTGCCTTGGCCTCCCAAAGTGCTGGGATGACAGGCTGAGCCACTGAACTCAACTGGTTCCATGCTTTTGCTACTGGAACTCATTTTTTAAAAAATTAGCTCTCACATATTAATGTAGTATTTATTGTCCTATGTCTGACCTATTTCACTTACCCTAATGTCTTCTAGAGTTATTCATGTTGCTGTGAATAACAGGGTTTAATTCTTCTTATGGCTGAAAAGTAGTCCATGATGTATATGTGCTGCATTTTCTTTATCCATTCATCTGTTGTTGGACTTTTAGGTTAAGTCCATATTTTTGCTATTGTGAATAGTGCTACAATAAACGTAGGGAGGCAGGTATCCCTTTGGTAGACCAATTTCCTTTCCTTTGGATAAAGACCCAGTAGTGAGTTTGCAAGACTTATGATAATTCTATTCTTAGCTTTTTGAGAAACCTCCACACTATTTTCCATAATGGTTGTACTAATTTGAATTCCCAATAAGAGTGTATATGAGCTTGCTTTTCTCTGCATCCCGACCATAATTTATTATTTTCTGTCTTCTTAATAATAACTATTCTACCTGGGGTGAGGGAGTATCATTATGGTTTTGATTTGCATTTCCCCAATGATGAGTGATATTGAGTATTTTTTCCTATTTTGCTGGTCACTTGTATGATGACTTCTTTTAAAAAATGTCTTTTCAGATCCTTTGCCCACTTTTTAATCAAATTTTTTTTCTTGCTTTTTGTTGTCAAGTTATTTGAGCTCCTTATAAGTATTCTGGATATTAGTACCTTCGTGGATGAAGAGCTTGCAAATATTTTCTTCCATTTTGCAGGTTATCTTTCCACTCTTGATTGTTTCCTTTGTTGTGCAGCAGAAGCTTTTTTGTTTAATATAGTCCCATTTGTCTATTTTTGGTTTTGTTGTCTGTGCTTTTGACATCTTAGTCATAAAAGTTTTGCCTAGAGAAATGTCCTAAAGCTGTTTTCTTCTAGTAGTTTTATAGTTCTGAGTCTTACATCTAAGTCTTTAATATATTTTGAGTTGAGTTTTATATATGTTCATAGATAGGGGTATAGTTTCATCCTTCTGCATATAGATATCCAGTTTTACCAGCACCATTTATTGAAGATGGTGGCACTTCTCCAATGTACATTCTTGGTGCCTATCAAAAATCAGCTGCTGCAAATATGTGGACTTATTTCTGGGTTCTCTATTCTATCTATGTGTCTGTTTTTGTACCAATATCATGCTGTTTTTATAACTTTGTAGTATAAAGTATATTTTGAAGTCAGGTAGTGAAATGCCTCCAGCCTTATTATTTTTGCTCAGTATTGCTTTGGGTATTTGGGAGTCTTTTGTGTTCCATACAAATTTTAGGATTTTTTTTTCTCTGTTTATGTGAAGAATGTCTGGTATTTTGACAGGGATTACATTTAATCTGTAGATTGCTTTGGCCATATAATCTTTTCAATCCTTGAACATGGAATGTATTTCCATTTGTTTATGCCCTCTTCAGTTTATTTCATCAGTGTTTTGTAGTTTTCTTTGCAGAGGTATTTTACTTCCTTGATTAATTCCATTCAAATTTTTTTTTTTGTAGCTACTGTGAATGAAATTTATTTCTTGATATCTTCTTCAGCTAGTTCATCATTAGTATATAGAAATGCTAATAATTTTTGTGTGTTGGTTTTGTATTCTGCAACTTTACTGAATTCATTTATCACTTCTAAAAGTTTTTTGGGGAACTCTTTAGGTTATATAAGATCATGTCATCTGCAAAGAGGAGCAATTTAAAGTTTTTACATCTGTGTTCATTGGGGATATTGGCCTGTGGTTTTCTTTCATGTTGGGTCCTTGTCTGGTTTTGGTATCGGCAATGTTTACTCTATAGTGTCTCATATTTCATATAGGCTTTTTTCATTCTTTATTATTACTATTTTTTCTTTTTGACTGGGTTATTTCAAAAGACCTGTATTCAAGTTCAGAAATTCTTTCTGCTTGAACTGGTGTATTGTTGAAACTTTTATTGTATCTTTTATTTTATTCATTGACTTCTTCAGTTCCAGGATTTCTGTTTAGTTCTTTATGATATCCATTTCTTTGTTAACTTTCTCATTCAGACATGAATTGTTTTCCTGACTTCTTTGCATTTTCTATCTCTGTTCTCTTATAGCTTGCTGAGTTCCCTTAAGATCATTATCTTGAATTTTTTTCAGGCATTTTATAGTTTTCTTTTCTTTGAGATCTGTTACTGGAGAATTATTGTTTTTCTTTTTGAGGTATTATGTTTCTTGTGTTTTTATATTGTGTTTATTCTTGTGTATATTTATATTGTGTATATATAGTATATATTTATATTGTGTATATTTATATTGTGTTTATTCTTGTGTTTTTATATTGATATCTGTGCATCCAGTATAGCAATTGCTTCTTAGCTATTGTGGAGAAAGACTTTTTCCTGTAGATGTATATATAGTGTTGACCAGAATGCTTTGGATTTGATTCCAGATGGGCACAGTAGTGTTGTCTTCATACAATTTCTTTGGTTATAATTAGTGTCAGCAGTGACTGTAAGTTCCTCAGTGGCACAGGTTGTGGTTGTTTATGGTGACTATAGTGAGGCTATGCTGGGCATGGGGATGCCAAGTGTGCTGATCCTTAGGCCCCTGGGTGTCATATGCAAGGGCTGGCAGTAGCAGAGAGGAGACTATATAGGCTGATCCTTTTCCTTGGGTCCCCAGGCAGCATGCACAGGTGCTGGCAGTGGCACTAATGGACTGGGTGGAACTGTCCTCAGGCCCCTGGGCCATGCTCATGGCTCTAGTAGTAGCAGTTGTGGCAGCAAGCTGGCCCTCATGCCCCTGGGCAGCATGTGTAGGTGCTGAAGGTTTTGGTTGCAGGCTGGATAGTCAAGTCCCTGTGCCCCCAGGTGGTGCATTTGAGAGGGTACTGCTGGCAGCTGTGGCAACAGGCCAGGCAGGTGGGTCCTTGGGCCTCTGTGAAGTGCACGTGAGAGCCAGTGTCAGCTGGCCTGGAAAGCTGTTCATCAGGTTCCCAAATGATAGGTGTGCGTGCTGGCTGTGGTGAAGGCTATAGGTGGCCATGGTCTGGTTCTCGGGCCTTTGGATGATATATGTGAATGCTGGTGGCAGCGGACAAGGTGGACCTGTCTTCAGGCCCCTACACAGCACACTGGTGCATTGTGGTTGCACCGCTGGAGGAGGTGGGGTTCCATGAGTAGAGGCGGCCACAGGTAGGTGGGTACCAGGCTCTGGGGAGCATGTGCAGTGGCCCTCCTTGTCTTGAAGGAAGCTCCCTTGGTGTACTGACTGCCTGTTCCCTGGAATGCAGGGCACTGTGTGGGTCAGAGCGCTAGGGACCCAGTCAAATCATGGGGTTCAGTTGGTGTTGTGATGCTACCATACTCTGGGTGGATGTGAAGATCTCAGTGAGGCTCCAGGAATGTGGAGACTCAGGTGCTGTTGGGTCCCAGGACAGGATGTAGTCTGGTGGGGGCTGGGCTTTCAAAATGTTGCCATGATGCAGCAGTGTGGGTCTCAGGAGATGAGAGAGACCCAGCATAAACTTCCTCTCTGGGACAATGTAGTCATGGGTACTCCCGACAGCTCCCTGCACTAGGCTTAGGGGCTGCTAGGGCCAGTGGGGTCTCCTGTGGCTAGAATTGCGGGAGTCCAGCTAGTCTCGGTGGCTCAGCCTATCATTCCAGCACTTTGGTAGGCCAACGTGAGTGGATTGCCTGAACTCACGGGTTTGAGACAAGCCCAACATGGTGAGACCTTGTCTCTACAATAAATCAAAAAATTAGCTGGGTGTGGTGCACATGCCTATAGTTCCGGCTACTTGGAAGGCTGAGATGGAAGGATTGCCAGAGCCCAGCAGGTCAACACTGCGGTGGTGGTTGTGAGCATGCCACTGCGCTCCAACCTGGGCGAGAGAGCAAGACTCCAACTCAGAAAAAAAAAAAAAAAAAAGAATTGCAGGAGTCTATGGTAAGAATGGGACCCACTTGCTTGCCTTTTCTCCATAATGGGGAGACCCTCCTGGCTTCATGCCAATCTTGTAAGCTCAATTCTCTTCCTCCATCTCCTTCTGTGTCTCAGAGGGTCCCTGTCACTTCCCTGCTGGATTCCAGTGTACTCTCTTAGATGTTTTATCAGACATGTGGTTATCGACTCACTGCCTCAGTCCTTCTTTGTGGAGGCAGTAAGTGCTGGGTGTGTCTAGTCTTTCTCTATGAATTTCTTACCTCCCTTGGACCAATGTGTTATTTTCATGGCAAAAGGCAGAAGAACCTCAAGTCTGAGTCTGCCTCCCCCATTGAGCAGCTGTGAGAATGTGGGTGGAGGTTCACCTTTGTGAGTTTTGGTTTCCTCCTGTGGGACCCTCGTGAGGTTGGAGGTGGATGAAGCTTGACTGGATCTCTTGTAAAGGAATCAGCTTTGCCACCTCTTTCTTACTTACTTTGTTTGTTTTGTGAGTGAGTCCGTGAATGCTACATTTCCTTAAAGCGATCAAACAGAGACTTGTTGATTTCCTTCCTCTTATCAACTGGAGCTTAGGTTGGGAAGAATCCCATGCCTCACACATCCAGGCTCTGATAGTCCCACAGCTTTGTTAATAAATCCCTGATGTCAAACCCCCACTTGGAGTAGGATGGTAGCTTTCTGCTCAGGGGTAGTATCAGGGGAGATGCTCTGTGTTCCCCTTGTTCTGATGGCTGTTCTGGAAAAGATCTTGGCTATCCAGAGTATATTTGGTTCATTTGACTGGGCCACTTTCTTAATGGTATAGAGATAATCAACTGTATAGTTTATAATGAAACTGAAGATTTTGCCTCTCGCAAGAATATTAGCCTCTTAACTTATTGTTGGAGGCTCCATTGCTTTTGAGTAAATACAGAATGTGTTTTCTCTTCCCCTGTTCCAGTGGGCAGTTTTTCAAATGGACTGTAACAGGAGCTGTCTCTGTTTGCATTGGGAGCTAGCTCAGGTTTACATTTTTAAAAAATCTAATAAAATGTAAGCTGCAAACAATTAGGTGGAAGTGAGGAATGAAAACAAGCTGTTTGATGAGGATTTTTCAGAACAATGGATTAAGGCTGTTGCTTGTAGAAGAACTTAGCAATTCTTTTTTTTTTTTTTTTTTTTTAGGAAGAGAGGGTTTGCTTCTACCCAACCCCGTTGTCATTTCTGAGGACTCAGATGATCATTAATCCTTGTTGCAAAACTATCCCACACATATAAGATGGCACACTCGCCTCACTTAGAGTGGGGTGCATTTCTAGTCAATTCTCCTTTTTGGCTAACTCAGTGGAATAGAAGGTCGATCAAAGTTATCATAAACAAAACTAAAACAAAGCAACTGAAACTCTCACCAGAGTGTGTGTCTCCCAGAGATGACCCAGTGATATTTATCATTTTGCCAATTTCTGGACAGAAAAACCCCCTATATTTGTTTCTACGTGTGTGTGTGTGTGTGTGTGTGTGTGTGTGTGTGTGTTTTGTGTTTTAAAGATGTGGGGTACAATTCAAGGTTAAGTATACAAATGTTCATTATGCAGGTACCCTCGGTGTGCCCCACCCTCCCTCAGCAGAATCCCCCACTACTGTCAATCCCGTCTCTTCCCCCAACCCCCTGGCAATTTCCCACGACTGACAATACTAGAAAAACCTTCTATATTTGTTAATTCTACATTGTGCCACAGTCAAAAGAAAACGTTTCCTAGGGAACGTTTCCTTCCTAAGATTTCTCCATTGTTTTAATTTACAATGTTGCCAGTTGAACAGATACATTTTGGCCAGTAGGTGAGACAGTGTGCCAGTTCTGTTTCTTGTTGGTGTTTGATGCCATGGTGGTCTTTTGATTTGGAAAACCGTCCCTTCATTTCATCTTGTGAGTCCTTCGTACCTGGGCCAACAAGAGCTGAGAGTGTCTTTTCCCAACTCTGTTTTCAGTGACATCACTTTGGTAGCTTGAAATCATTTACAAGACAGTGTTGACACCACAGAAATCAGCAAACCCTACAAATCAGGGCTCTCTCCCCATTCCCTGCTGCCTCAGAGAGCCAACTGACAAACATTTATAGCCCTCCAGTGCCCATGGCTGTCAATTTTCAGTGCCTCAGACTCTGAAAGACAGGTGACAAGTGTTGGACAGGAAGTCACTGCCCTGGAAACGGATTTTGGCTTCACCAGCTGATTAGTGAGCTGGACATTCCGACTGCCACTGCCGCTACCATCACATGGCTGGAAGTTGTAACTGTGCCTGTGTGTGTAGAAAGCTGTGTGTGTCTATGGATGTGGGAGCCTGCATGTGCCTATGTGTACCCATGTGTGCCTGTCTTCATGTGTGAATCCATGCATGTGCCTATGTGCACACTTGTGCATGTGTGTGTGTCCATGCAAATCTTATCGCTCCCACAAGCAAGTGCCTGAAGCATCCTCTGTCATGTCTCAGAAGAAGATCGTGTTTGAGAAGAGATGGAAAACTGTTCCGGGTGCATGTGGGGCTGCCACACGTAAATGTGTCCATCCGCTAGATGATGTGAATACTGTTTGCCACTGGGGCAGGGCTTCTTTGTGCTCCCTGTGGACCCCAGACCACCTGGACCTACTGAAGGGCTTGAGGAAGATTCATTTTATTTTATTTTTTACCCGAAGTGATGCTTGTGCAAAGCAGGTGCTCAAGATATATGATAATGGATGAATAAATCAGCAAAGATATAAACAACAATGTTGACTGCTCATCTGTTTTTCTGTCCTCATTGGCTTCTTTTCCAGAGCATGCTTTTTAAAAGAATTTTTATTTTGAAACAGGATCTCTCTCTGTCACCCAGGCTGGAATGCAGAGGTGTGATCATAATACATTGCAGCCTCCACCTCCTGGGCTCAAGCGATCCTCTTGCCTCAGCCTCCTGGGTAACTGGGACTATAAGCATGTGCCACCATGCCTGGCTAATTTTTTATTTTTTGTAGAGAGGGGAGTCTGGCTATGTTGCACAGGCTAGTCTTGAGCTTCTGGCCTCAAGTGATTCTCCCACCTTGACTCCCCAAGTACTTGGGTTACAGGCGTGAGCCACTATGCCTCGCCCAGAGCCAGGTATATTCCAGTGGGTCTAACCCTTGCAGTGCTCAAACAAGGCCTTGGTAATATTCCTTTTCTTAACTGATATCACTTGTCTGAGCATAGCTGTCATTTTACTGCTTGCTTGGAAAAAGGAATATGCTTGAATTTTTACAAGTTTATGAATTTCATAAATTTTTGATTTTTAGCAGGTGCTCCAGGCTAACTCCACACCTTCCGCCTAAAGACAATTGTTCTAAAGGTAGAATTTCTTATTTCACCATAAAAAAACAGCATTCTTTATAGAAAACAAGGACACTTATATGACTGACTGCATTGAGAGATGCTTATTGTTTTTCCCACTTGTTTACTGCTGATCAAGGCTGATCTTCAGCATTCCATAAACATCGACTATTTGTAATTAGATAATTTCAAAAATATGTTCAGAATGATAAGTTTCAGATATTATATTTTTCTAAGAGCTCATTTTAGCTTTGAATAGAAGAATGTCAAGCCCTAAAATATTCTATAACTCTGAGGAGCCCAGTTGGCAACAATGATATTCCTTTTATGTTACACAAAATATGAAGGAATTTTTTTTACTGCTGTAGAAGAGATGTTCTTATAAAACACAATGCAGACAAAACTGAAATTCGCTTTCTCCATCGAGTTCTCAAGAGTATGCTGAATAAAACTCATCGCAAATCTCAGACTATTCCTTACTTTCGTGTGTTGTGCGAATGACATATAACAGTGCATGGAAAGTCCTTTGCACGTGGCGGGCACATGCTACATCTGGATAGGACAAGCATCATGTGGTGGCATCCATCTCCCACCCCTGCATGTGGGCCTGCCTTGTAACCTGTTCTGACTCCAGGAATGCAGCAGATGTGACAGTGTGGCAGGTCTGGGCCTAAGCCTGCAGAGACCTCCCAAGCTTCTCACTCTCATGAGCCTCAGCTTAGCCGTGAGGACAGGCCCAGGCTAGCCTTGGAGAGGATGTCACCCCCTGTGCAGTACAGCCAAATTGTCCCATTGAAGGCTGTCTTAGACCAGCCTGTGCCCGGCCACCCTGCCAGTTGACTTCAGATGCATGAGCAAGCGAAGCAGAGAATCACAAGTCCAGTTCAGGTCAGCAACCCTCCCCCCCCCCCCCACCCCCCAGTGAATTGGGAATGGCAAATGACTGTGGTGTTAAGGTTTGGGAGCATTTTTTTCATCATCAATAAAAATTAATTGACACAGTTGGAGCACAATAAATGTTTGGTGAATGCAGCTAATGTTTTTAGCCTTTTCTTCAGCTCCCCAAATATCTCGTGGGTTCTCCGCTGAGAGCGCCCCTCCCCTTCCTGTGTGGCTGTCCTTGCTAGTTTCTGGCCTCTGCTGTCTGTGCTAAACACAGGTAGTGCTTGGCTTCATAGACACTGAGTATCCTCTGCTTCCTGCTTTTCATTCCTGACACAGAGTTCAAGAAAGAAAAGACCCTCAGGACTTCTTGCTAATAGAAGAAAGAATGTAACAAATGCAAAGTGAGAGGCTGCCCAATTCCAGCCACTGCTGCTTGATGTTAACTTGACCTCCTTTTATTCCTTTTAAGCAGGGGTAGGAACACGAATTCTTACCCGCACACTTGTCCCGGGTGAGTCCAAATTTGCGGTGTGGGAAGGGAAGATGGGTTAAATACGTGTGGAATGGAGCTGAATCAGATGGAGAGAAGCCCTGCTTTATTCTGGATTTGATTTCAACTTGTGCCAGCTATCTGCCCTTTGACCTTGGCCCAACCAGCCCTTCTCTGTAAATGTGCTCCTTCTTCTGTGAAATAAGAATAATGATGTCTGCTCTACTTATCTCATCCATCATGGCAAGGATTAAATTAGACGGCATGTGTGAAAATGCTTTGTAAACTATTGAGGACTAAGTCGTGCAATGTAAGGCATTGTTATGATTGCTACCATTTCAAGTCCACCAGGGGAGATTGGATCTGGGAAGCATGGCAGACAGCCAGGGTTGTGGGCCAGTGAGGGCGACTGGTTTCTTTATCAGCAGAAAAAGCATTCTGCCTCATATCAGAAAAGAAGTCTGGCGGACACAAAGAAAACAGTCTGGAGAAAGCTGACGAGTCTGCAGTTGGAATTCTGTATTGGGGTTTAGAAGCACAAGCACCAGGATGAGGAACACATTGCAAAGAGTCCAGGGAGAGGCAATGTTGTCACTTCAGAACAGAAGGCCCAACTTGGGGAGAATTCAATGTGAAGTATGTGGGCTCTGGCTACCAGGAAATTGTACTTGTTTGCCCAAGTTTTTCCAAGAGGAAGATGCTTCAGGAGTCTGTAGTGTGCTCTGGTGTGAACAGTGCCGATGTACAGACCCTGCCCCGGAAGCCCCAAACTATATCCCAGGTCTGGGTGAAAAAAACAGTGAGATTTGTACCAAAGAGGAACCCAAGTTTTTCACATGAACCAAGGAGCATTACCCCACTTGGGATGCTTTTGGCTGCAAGTAACAGACAAGCCAACAAAGAAGCAGCTCAAGGTTAAGGCCATTCATTGTCCCCTTTACAAAAAGCCCTGAGACAGGCCAGCACCCGGAATGGTTAATTCAGCAGTTCAAAAAACCACCAAGGACTCAATTAATTTCACTACCTTTCTCTGCTATCCTCGTTGGCTTGATTTGTCCTCAAGGTGCAAAGATGGCTGCTGTGATTCCAGGCATGCCACATAGATGACACCATTTCTGACCCTTTGTAACAGCAGGGGACAATTTCCCAGATGATCCTTAGCAGGTGTGTTCTTCCACTGCACTCGGTCATGACTGCATCCTCTTTCCAAGCCTTGTTGGTCAGGTTTCTCAGAGAAACAGAACCATGTGTACACACACACACACACGCACGCACGGAACTGGTTCATATGGAGACTGAGATGTCCCAAGAGCTGCAGTCCAAAGGCCTGAGATTCAAGAGAGCCAATGGTGTCAACTCCAGTCTGCGTTCAAAGGCAAAAGACTAATGCCCCATCTTGAATCAAGCAAGCAGAGATTATATTAGATGGCATACGTAAAAATGCTTGGTAAATGGTTTCTTGTTTGTTTAAGATGGGTTCCCACCCTGTTTCCCAGGTAATCATAGCTCACTGCAGCCTTGAACCCCTGGGCTTTAAAAGTGATCCTTCCATTTTAGCCTCCTAAGTAGAGGGGCTGTGACTCACATGCACGCTATCATGCCCTGCTAACTTTCTTTTTCTTCCTTCCTTCCTTTCTTTCTCTTTCTTTCTTTCTTTCTTTCTTTCTTTCTTTCTTTCTTTCTTTCTTTCTTTCTTTCTTTCTTTCTTTCCTTCCCTCCCTCCCTCTCTCTCTGTCTTTTTTTTTCTGAGATGGAGTCCTGCTATATCGCCCAGGTTGGTATCAAACTCCTGGCCTCAAGCAATCCTGTCATCTCAGCCTCCCAAAGTGCTGGGATTACAGGCATGAACCACTGCAGCTGGCCACTTTGTAAATGATTGACTCTGCATTTGTGAGCTATTAAGCTCACATTGAACTCATTCCCATTCAGTGAACATGACCTGTGCTGCCCTGCCTCTGTACCTTTGCACAGGCTGTTTTTGCTACAGAAAACATTTTTGCATTTTCATATCATTTCCCTCCACTTCTACCTGTTGAAATCACATTCATCCCTCAAACCCAAACAAAATTCTATCTCCTTACAAAGTCATATGTTTTCCCAAAGCCTCAGTCTAGTGGGATCTTGCTTAGCTTTTTCTGTCCAGGCATTCAACAGATTGGATGAGTCCCATCCACTTTGGGGAGGGCAGTCTCCCTCACTACTGATTCAAAATGTTAATCTCATCCGTCACAGGCACACCCAGAAATAATATTCAGTCAGATATCTGGGTGCCCCCTAGCCTAGTCAAGTTGATACATACCATCACACAATCTGAAATCAGGCAAGTGCTTGACTTCCCAGCAATGGAAGCAAAACAACTATGACTGGCTTAGACCAACCAAGTTCGCCCTGGGGCTTGAGACCAGAAAGCATACAAGGCCTTCTGGTCCCTGAACACAGCTGGGATTTTGCTGGCAAGTAATGTGGGGCAGAGTCGTAGGGCAGTGATGCAGAATGGCTTTATTCTCTGCTCCATGTGGCTCATAGAGGAGGTCCCCAACATGTAAAGCATGACAGATAGGGCGACATCCATGCTATGACCATAACTAACATTTACTGGGCAGGTCCTATGCACCAGGGGTGGTGCAAAGCACTTTATAGCTGTCATCTCTTTCAATCATCTCAACAACCTGAAGCCCCCCATAGTGGACTTTGTTGGGAGGCGAGATAGACCTTAATAAAGGAATCTTCCTGGAAAGATATCTTAATCCTCTTTATAGCAAATTGCTCTCTATAAATCACTGTTTTGCTGTGGTTCTGGTGAATTTCTACCTATTTTCTTTCTGGCAGTTCACCTCACCTTAGACCACTGCAATTTCCACCCTGGGTTGGTCTCTCAGAGGGAGAAATCTGCCTGCCCAGGGGTTAGGGAGCAAGTCAACTGATAAGAAAAATGAACCCAGAAGGAATTCTACGCTTTGAAGTTTGACAATTGTTTATTTCTTTTTCTTTCTTTTTTTAAAATTTTTTTATTTTTTTGGATTGGCAAGCAGAGTTAAAAACAAACAGCAAGCAATATAAAACTACTGTTAAAAGCAAGTTTGTTTTCCACCCTAGTCCCTGCCCAATCAACTTTCCCATGAATTCATTCACCCCCTTCCTCCCTACTTATTCATGAGCTATTTTTACACTTAAGTCTAAGCCAGGTTCAAACTGAGGCTTGAGACTCATGGAGCTCCATCCAGTTGTCTTTGACTCTTTCCCTCCCATGCCCATGACACCCACCAGGTGCTAAGGCCTCAGTCTTCATTTACACACAAGGTCTGAAGTTCCCAATCCCTGTATATCTATTGTTTCTTCTTGGACTCATTGTACCAGCCTTTACTGGCCTCCCTGACTTCACTGCCTCCTTCTCTGTTCTGTCTCTATCTTCCTCAAGAGTTTTTTTTTCTTCACATAGATTTTGTTATAGACTGAGTTTGTGTCCTTCTAAATTCCTATGTCAAAGTTCTAACCCAGTATCTTAGGATGTGACTGTAGTTGGAAATGGGGTCTTTAAAGAGGTAATTCAGTTGAATTGAGGTCTTTAAGGTGGGTCCTAATCCAATCTGACTGGTGCCCTTATAAGAAGAGATTTAAGACACACACAGACACACACAGAGGGATGACCATGGAATGCCACAGGGTGAAGACGCTATCTACAAGCCAAGGAGAGAGCTGTCCAGGAGAAACAAGCCCTGCTGACACCTTGGTATTAGACTTCAGCCTCCAGAACTGTGAGAAAATGATTTTCTGTTGTTTGAGCCACAAAGTCTGTGGTACTGTGTTATGAAAGCCCTAGCAGACAAATATAGACTACCCATAATCCAGTTATTCACGTGTTCAAAGGTTTTAGCAGCTCCTGGTTTCTAAACAGAGAGGTGAAAGCCCCCCCCCCCGCCCCCCGCCTCTCAGGAAACTTCTGGCCTGGCACAGACCTGCCTCTATGGTCTTGCCTGCTTCCTGTCCATGCTCTGGGCTTTGACTCACACTGGATTAATTCCCATTCAGTGAACATGGCCTGTGCTGCCTTGCCTCAGTGTCTTGCCACAAGCCATTTCCACTACAGAAAACGATTTTACCTTTCCATACCACACACCCTTCCATTTCTGCCTGTAGCAATCATGCACATCCCTTAAACCCAGCCAAGATGCCGTCTCTTTTACAAAGTCATGCACTTTCCCAAAGACAGAATGCGGGGGAGGATCACTCTCTGATTTCTCCTGTACCCCATTGTCAACATCTCACGGTGTCAGTGCCCTGGGTCTACTCAGATGTGTCCTCGGTTGCCTTCCTCTTCACCTTCTCATCTTGGCAATCTGGGAGGCCAAGACAAGCAGCACAACTTCATACATATGGGTGGAACAAACATGACAGGCCAGGTTGGACAATAAGATGAAAAAATAGGGCAAAACCCAAAAACGATATCCATAGAAAGTAAGAAGCAGGGAGCATGACTAGGATGACCCGGAGGGAGAAATCCCGAGGAGAAGAAAGACTTATGCTTCCCCTGATACTGTGGCTATGTTAAAAATATCTCCTAAGTCTGCCTAAGATAGAAATTTGGTTGAATATTCTGAAATGTTTTCTGAAAGGAAAGACGTTTGATCCCTGGAGACAACCCCACCGAAGCTTCACCTTGGAAAAGCTGGCTGGCTGGAGGGATTTTCTGAAGCCTTTTTGCTCTGGAATGTGAGATGCAGTCACAGCAGTATTCAGCAGGGAGCAGGCCTCCCAGCGTGTGCATATACCCTTAAAAACCATCTGCTATGCAAACATGCAGAAATCGTTAATACATGGTAAGTGTGGTTTTGCCCAGACTGGCTGCAAAATAATCAAAGGCAAAGTGGTTTGTAGAATCTTTCCCTTTCCATTTGCTCTTGGGACAGCCAGGAGAGTGAGGAACCCAATCAGATAAAATACACAAACAACAAAACACAAATGTGAGGCCTCTCCCTGACACTTCCACAAAATTGGGGGGGGGGGGGACGACCCTTTCTTCTCATTTCTGCAAGAGAAAAATGAGAGCTGAAATTGTTCACCTTGTGAAGTCTTGTGGGAAAACGGGTGGATTATTCCCCCCAGTGAGTCTTAAAGCAGTAAGAATTCTTTCCCTTTCTTTTCTTCTTTCTTTTTCTTCTCAACTGTCACATAAGTGAGACTTGCTGACAAGAACTAGAATAGGTTCTGTAAGGATTCCCAGGAGTCCCCAAACACGGTACACACTGAGATGAATGGGCTGTGTAGGCAGGGAAGGGACAGTGAGGCAGTGTAGGAATCTGCTGGGAATAGAACAGGACAAGGGGTAGTGTCCCTCAGGACTCCATGTTGCTGCCGCTGCTCCGAAGAGAAGGGTGGTTGGATTTATGTCCCCAGAGCCTACCTGATAGTGTCACAAGTCCTCTGGTCTCATTTCTGGGTCTCTCCTAGTGTCCCTGATATCAAAGCCATGAACGGGCTTCTGGGAGGAAGGAAGCCAAGCTGGAAACACTGAGGCAGAGGTGGTCAGGACCTGTTTCCTTGGTGGAGTTGAGCAGATGTTTCCATGCCAATCAAGGGCCATGCGCATCGACAGGTCTTTTCCCCCAGTGCCCTCTTACTCATGACAAGTACCCTAAGTCGGGTTCCACAGTAGTAGAACCTGAGACAGAGAACCGTGTGCAAGGGATTTATTGATAAAAGAAGTGCTCTCAGGTTAGAAGGGAAGGGGATCAGGAATGGTCACTGTTGTGGGGGAACTAAGCGAAGACATGAAATCCCTGGAGACCAGCTTCTGCCTGATTCTATGGAGGAGGCAATGGAGGTGCCTGTGGCTTGAATCGTACCTCACAGTTGGTCTTTTTTTTTTTTTGAGATGGTATCTCACTCCATTGCCCAGGTTGGAGTGCAGCGGCACGCTCACGGCTACCCCAAGGTCAACCTGCTGGGCTCCAGCATCCTTCCTCCTCAGCCTTCCAAGTAGCTATAACTACAGGTGGTGCTTTTTGAGGCAAAGAAGTTTATCATTTATATCTACAGTTTGAACATTTGTCACCTCCAAATCTCTCGTTGAAAAGTGATCCCCAGTGTCAGAGGTGGGGTCTAGTGGGCGGTGTTTGGATGGATCCCTCACGAACACCTTGGAGTTCTTACTCTATTAGTTCATGCAAGCCTGGCATCTCTCTTCCTTCTCTCTCGCTTCCTTCCTCTTGCTGTGTGATGCCAGTTCCCCTTCCCCTTCCTCCATGAGTGGAAGCTTCCCGAAGCCCTCTGCAGATGCAGATGCTGGGGCTATGCTTCTTGTAAAACCTGCAGAACCGTGAGCTGAATAAACCCCTCTTTTCTTTATAAATCACCCACCTTCAGGGATCCCTTTATAGCAACAAAAAGAAACCAAGACACTGTGTTTTGTCATTGACCATGGGCCACAGTGGTGGGGTGGGACTATTTGACAAGATTGTTCTACAAGTGCTGGGTGTGTTTCCTCCCACTGAAAATCACAAAGGCATCTTGTCTCTCTGGGGGTCAGGTCTGCAGATGAGGACTGACAGTGGTCAGCAGCTATTTCTGTACAGAGCCAGATGGTAAGTTTTTTAGGCTTTGCATGCTGTCTTGGGTCTCTGGTGCATATTCTTTTTTGTTTTGTCTTGTTTTGCTACTCTTTAAAATACAAAATCCAGTTTTGGCTTGAGGGCCACACAAAGTCAATCCCTGATTGACTAAATCCGTTAATATGTTAGGGATTGCAAAATGGCCATGGTCTAACTAACTCCTCACTCTTCATTTATTAGCTGGATTACTTCTAAAAAGAAACCTTCCTTCTTATCACCAGTGGGTACCCCGAGGGACAGTTCATTTAGGCAAGGCAGGATGCATGATTGGATTTTTCTGTTTACTTACTGTCTTAGTTCATTCCAGGCAGCTACATCAAAAGAACCTCGGACCGGGTAATTTATAAACAACAGAAATTTATTTCTCACAATTCTGTAGGCTAGGAAGTTCAAGGTCAAGGTGCTGGCAGGTAAAGACTGTCAAGGGCTTGGTCTCTGCTTTCAAGATGGTGCCTTGTTGCTGCATCTTCCAAAGGGTCCTGCAAACACTGTCCTTGTGGAATAGGACATGGAAAGGCAAGTTTCCTTGAGCCCTTTTATAAAGGCACTAATTCCATTCATGAGGGTAGAGCCCTCATGGTTAGTTACCTCCTGGATGTCCTATCTCTTACCAAAAAACAATAAAAAACCTATTTATATAAAAAGAAATAGCATAAGCAAAGTAAAAATGATAAACCATAACCTAAGGAAAAAAAAAATACATGCATCAGACCATTAATAAGCCTAATTTATTTTTTAATTAAAAATGGTTTTTCCAAGCTGGGCTCGGTGGCTCAGCCTGTAATCCCGCGCCTTTGGGAGGCTGAGGTGAGTGGATTGCCTGAGCCCGCGGGTTCGAGACCTGCCTGGGCAAGCAAGACCTCATCTCTACAATAAAATCAAAAAATTAGCCGGG
>CAUYQG010256278.1:0-12610 GCA_963574415.1 Tarsius wallacei
TTTATTAGTGCAAGGAGGTTTTTGACAGAGTCTCTTGGGTTTTCGAGGTATAGAATCATGTAATCTGCAAAGAGGGATAACTTGATTTCTTCTTTTCCTATTTGGATACCCCCTATTGCCTTCTCTTCTCTGATTGCTCTAGCTAGAACTTCCAAAACTATGTTGAACAGGAGGGGTGAGAGTGGGTATCCTTGTGTTATTCCTGTTTTCAGGGGAAATGGTTCCAATTTCTGGATGTTTAGCAGTATGATGGCTCTGGGTTTCTAGTAGATGGTACTTACTATTTTGAGGTAAGTTCCACCTATGCCTAGATGTTTGAGGATTTTTATCAAGAAGGGGTGCTGGATTTTATCAAAAGCTTTTCCTGCATCTAATGATATAATCATGTGTTTTTTGTTTTTACATCTGTAGATGTGATTAATTACATTTATAATCTCATGAATGTTGAACCAGTCTTGCACCCCAGGGATGAAGCCTACTTGGTCATGGTGGATGATTTCTGATATGTGTTGTTGAATCTGATTTGCTAGCATCTTGTTGAGAATTTTAACATCTATGTTCATCAAGGATATTGACCTGTAGTTCTCTCTCTTTGTTGGAACTTTACCTGGCCTGGATATTAATGTGATGTTAGCTTCATAAAATGATTCGGGGAGAGTTCCATCTTTCTCAATCGCCTGGAATACATTCAATAAGATTGGTATCAGTTCTTCCTTTTATGTTTTGTAGAATTCTGCTGGAAAGCCATCTGGACTAGGGCTTTTTTTTTTTTTTTTTTGTAGGTAGTTTTCTAATGACATAGTCAATTTCCTGGATTGTTATTGGTCTATTTAGGGTCTCGATTTCTTCTTGCTTCAACCTGGGGAGGTTGTGTGATGTCAGAAAGTCCTCCATTTCCTTTAGGATTTCAAGTTTGTTTCCATACAAGTGTACATAGTAGACTCTCATAATCTTTTGTATTTCTTCAGAGTCAGTTGTGACTTCATCTTTTGTGTTTCTGATTAAGTTCATTTGGGTTTTTTCTTGGTCAGTCTAGTTAGCAGACCATTAATATTGTTTACCCTTTCAAAGAACCAGATTTTTGTTTCATTGATTCTTTTGTATTATCTTTTTTGCCTTCTATCTCCCAGATCAGAGCTTTTGTTTTGGTGATCCGGATTCTTCTGCTGAAATTAGGGTTTTGGTGTTCTTGCTTTTCCAGCTTCCTTAGGTTACTTGTTAGGCTGTTTACTTGGGATATTTCCATTTTCTTCATGTTTGTTTGTAGAGATATGAATTCCCCTCTTATTAATGTTTTTATGGCGTCTCAGAGGTTTTGGTAAGATGCTTCTTCATTTTCATTTGTTTCTGGGTATCTTTTGATCTCTGTTTTGTTTTCCATGTTGACCCAGGAGTTGCTTAGCATCATGTTGTAAAGTGGTCATGTCTTGTGGGTTTTGGGGGAACTTTGTTCAGTGTTGATAGTTATTTTATTCTGCTGTGGTCTGAAAAGGTGCATGGCAAAATTTCAATCTTATGAAATTTGTTTATGCTTGATTTATGCCAAGGATGTGGTTGATCTTAGAGTACATTTCATGTGGTGATGAATAGAATGTATATTATGTGGTTGTTGGGTGGAGTGTTCTGTAGGTATCAATTAAGTCCATTTGTTTAAGTGTCTCACTGAGTTTCCAGATCTCCTTGCTGATTTTTTGTCATAATGATCTGTCTAGAGTTGTGAGTGGAGTATTAATGTCCCCAGCTAGAATAGTGTAGAGTCAATTTTTTTTTAGGTTTCCTAGAAGCTGCTTTATGAAAGTTAGTGCTCTGATGTTGGATGCATATATGCTTAGGATCAATATTTCTTGTTGATGGATTGAAACTTTTATCATTATATAGTGACCTTCTGTATCTATTATTAAATTTTTGATAATTTAAAGGGGATTTTGTCTGAAATTAAGATTGTGACTCTTGCTTTCTTTTGCATTCCATTCACCTGAAAATTTGCTTCCCATCTTCTTTTTTTGAGTGTGAATGTCCGTTCTGAAGAGATGAGTCTCTTGGAGACAATATATTGTTGCCTCATGATATTTTATTCATTTTGCCATTCTATGTTTTCAGAACATTTAGTCCATTCACATTCAGGCTAATTATTGCAATGTTAGAGTTTATCCCTGTCATGAGGTTCTTATAGAGTTGTTGTTGTTCCTGTTTGTTTGTTGTCTTTCTTTTGAATTTTGGATTGATTCATGTGTGTTTTCAATCTTTTTCCTGCACTCTGGTGAAGACCAATGTTATTCCTTTCTCCTTTTCTTCTCTGTTTAGTGCTTTCTTAAGTGTTTCTTGCAGAGCTGGTCTAGAGGCAGCATAAGTTCTTAGGGATTGAATGTCTGGGAAATATTTTAATTCTCCCTACTGATGAAGCTTAGCTTAGCTGGATAGATTATTCTTGGTTGATATTGTTTATCTTTGAGAACATTGAAGATTGGTCTCCAAGCTCTTCTAGCCTGAAGTGTTTCTGTAGATAAATTTACTGCTATTCTAATTGGCCTTCCCCAGTAGGTAATCTGATCTTTTTCTCTTGCTGCCTTTAGAATTTTTTCTTTATAGTTACTTTGCTTAGGCAAATTGCTGTGTGTCTAGGAGTTGGTCTTCTCATTTGTTTTCTTGCAGGGGTTCTCTGAATCTCTTGTGGTTGAATGGTAGCATCACTGATGAGATGATGGAAGCTTTCTTGAATAATTTCATGGAATGTTTATTCCAGGTTAGTCTCTGTCTCTCTTTCTTCCTCAGGAAGTCCAATTACCCTTAGGTTCAGCCAATTGAAGGATTGGCTCATCTCTTGAAGGTTTTGTTCTGTCTTTTAAGGCTTCTTTTCTATGTTCTTGACAGTTTGGACTAGTTCTATATTTTGGTCCTCAAGCTCTGAGATTCTTTCTTCTGTTTGGCTAATTCTACCTTCCATGCTCATCAGTTTGTTATTTATTTCATTCACAGTATTCTTTACTACTGTTATTGCAGTTATCAACACCTTCCTATTTTCCTCTTGTCTCACCTCAATTATTTTTATCCTCTCTATTAATGTCTTGATATCTCGGTTTATAGTTTGAGACTAGTCATTCTGGGGCTCTTCATTGTTTGCACTCCAAAGTCTGTTTTCTCAGTGTCTGACCTCCCTGGGATCTGTGTGTGACCCATATTCTTCTTTAGGTTTTTCTTCATTTGTGTACATTTTCCTCCACCCCACTTTCCCCCCTTCCCCCCTTCTTTAATTCTGTTGTTTGGGGATGGTGGTGTTGCTTTTACTTCTGTTCGCTAAGTCTCCTATTTTTCCTTATGTGGATCTTCTGGCTTTGTTCAATTCTGAAGTTGGACTGTTGTTTGGGAGCTGTACTTTTTGCAGGTTTGAAATTTAATTGAGGGGTGAACTGTGATTCAGAATCTATCTGCAGATTCCTGTATCCACCAACAGGTATATGGGCACCCTGGAACCCACTTACCACTGCCTTACGATCTGTCCATGCAGTGGGAGTATAGATTTGCTTCCTGGAAGTGAAATGAGGTAAGACAAAGGAAAATAATGGAAGAAGGAAGGAGAAGGAAGAGGATGGTGGAGAGAGAGAAGAGTAAGAAGGAAAACAGACAGATGTACCAACTAGCAAATGAAAAGAGACACAAAGACAGAAAAGAGAGAGAGAAAAAAACTAAAACATACAGGTAATCATACAAACAGACATTCTAGCAAAAACCTGTCTATTGACGTACTCTTCCCATACATAAACAGGAAGTCTAAAGAATAGAAAGAAGAAAGAAAAAAAGTTCAGCAAATGACAGAAACAAAACAAGTATGAAAATGTTATCAAAAACAGAAAGAAAGAGAAAAAAATTAAAACAGAAAGCAAACAAAAATGAGCAAAGCAAACAGTTAAAAAATAAAAATAGAAAAAAAAGAAAAACAACCATACCGACTTTGAAAGCATTCCTGTAAGTACAATGTCCTTTCAGTTCTGATTTCTTGCCCTTCCCCTCTTCTCTCAACACAGGCAGATAGGGTTGCTCACAGCTTGGGTCAGATGTCCAGGCCTACTTTGGAAGGAGGGTGGATCAGATCCGGACTCACTTGTCTTGCTGCCTCTCAGGTCTGCCACTCAGATCTGACCTATCTGTGTCCAATCCAGTATGAGAGAGGGGCTTCTGTCTCTCTTGGTTTGATGAGATTACCTTAGGTTCCAAGTTGGAGGCTAGGCAGAGCTGGGCAGGGCAATGCAGGTCTCTACCTGGTCCTGGGACAGAGAAAATGGCTGCAGTTGGCATCTTCTCATTGGGCATGGGGGTCCTCTCCGACTCTCCCTGATCATCTCTCTCCACCGATCAGATCCAGGACTCCAGCAGATCCATCATAACAGGTGATGGTCTGGCCAGGCGCTAGGTGACAAGAATCAGCTGGATTCGGTAGGCTTTTCTCCGGCACATCCCTGGAAGCAGCAGATGATCTGGCATGCAAACATGTGGGCTGCACTCCAATCTCAGGGCAGTGCGGACTTGTAGTTGCCCTCAGAAGGGGGACCCAGGTGCATATACCTGAGTTTCCCCTCAGACGGACTTTCACTTTCCCACCAGTGCATGGTCATTCACACAAAGAGTCTTTATGGACATTTGCCTCCACGGAGACGCTCACAGTCTGACCCACCCAGTGGTCATCTTAAGCTCCATATGTTACTCAAATTAAAGTAGTTTCAGACCTGCTCTAAAACCAACTAGCTCCCCAATATAATGTGTCAGCTCTGACAATCAGTTCACCCAAAAGAAAACATGTCGTTGGACCTAACTTTTAAAAATTTCACTTTGGGAGTTATCAGAGCAAATATAACAATGGAAATAACTAAAACATCATAATACGGATGATGATGATAATGACAATGATAAAAAACTAAGGAAATACACAGTTTTTAATTTGACAACTGTAAACTAGGTGATCCAGAATAATCCTTCTACAGAAAACAACTGCTAAAACTAGGCTACATATGTGCATACATGCAGGACATACACACTCACACACCAGAATATGTGCTTCAACTTTCATGGCCTTAGTTTGCATCCCTTTAGTTTGCATGTCATATGTATCACTATCCTTACTCTCATCTTGGCCTAGTAAAGCTTTAGAAAACTACAAGCAAAATAATAGAACCATATAGAAGAATAGGACAAATTTTTGTCAAGTGATAAAATTGAGTTTGTCAACTGATTGCTTGACAAAAAAAACAGTTGAAGTATACACTATGGTACAATGAAATCTTTAAAGTACTAAAAAAAACTATAAGTAAAATTCTATGCTCTTAAAAGTGGAGAAAGCATAAAGAAGTATTCAAACAAAAACAGATGATTTTCATCTTTAGCCTCATATTGCTGTCTTTAAAGAATGTACTTTAAGCAGAAGAAAAATAATTTAATATGGAAGTTTCAAGATGCAGGATGGAATAAAGAACAGAACAAAGTATAAAATGTGACACTTCTAAGTGTATATACTGTAAAATCAGATTTGTGGAGTTTAATTTACAAGCTTGTATTATCCACATATACAGGTACACACAAATACATACAAATACAAACATAGATAGGTAGGTAATTAGGTAGATAGAAATAGATGGTTAAGGAGAAAAGTTTGAAAAAAATCATAGATGCATATTAAAATCTATAACTGTCCTCAAGAAGAGTAAAAAATATATATAACTACAAATCAACATAGGAGTTAAAAGCAATTTAAATATAAAATTAGAGACAGAGATAAAGGCATATGGACACATGTGGGACAAGGAAAAAAACACATATTAAACAAATATACTATTAATTATATTCTCTTCAATTAAGTAAATTATCCAATTAAATCTAAAAGCTTTCCAGAGGGAATGTAAAGCAAGAACTAACCATTTGTAATGTATAAGAAACAAATTATACTACAAGATAAGAAAAATGGGAAATTAATAGAGTGGAAAATTATAGCACGTGGGCACTAATCAAAACCAAGTCTTGTAATGTGATGAAGAAGAGTTTAGATAAAACTTTAGGGAAAAAGATTACATCTTAATGATCAGAACTTTATTCCACTTGGAAATACAACATTTAATTTTGTATTTACATGAACTCTATATAAAACAAAGTTTGAAGACTAAAAAGAAATAATCAAGTGTATACAAAATTTTGGGTTTTAAGATAACTTTCTCCAAAACTTGTAGAGCAAGCACAAGATTATAAAGAAGTAGAAGATTTGAAAAATCTAACAATTTAATTGATGTGAATATTTGTATACCTAACCCTTAACTGTACCCCACAATTTTAAAATAAAAGATATATATAATTTTTAAAAATGCAGCCCACAGCTGAAAAGCACACACACTTTTTAATGTACCTAGAATATTTTAGCTGACATTAAATGGCTACATAGTAGGTCCCGTATAATTAATAAATATGTTTAAACCTGCAGCTATAATCTCCATACATAGTGGAAATAAACTAGAACAAAAGCAGCAAAAAGTTACCTAAAAAATAAATCTCTGTTTGAAAAATTAGCAAGACACTTCTAAATAACTCATGTATAAAAGAAGTAGTCACAATATAAATAGAAAATATTTTGAAGTGAAAGATACTGGTAATGTTATATTATACATTATATTTAATGAAACCAATGATTTTATTTGTTTGGTTTCACAACCTGATAAAGGCATTTGAATGACTTCAGTAAGATCACTGAATTTTTTGCCATATAGTTAAAACAAAGCATTAGAAATAAATTTTTCAAAAAAACTCATTACTTCATTGTTTAAAAACCTAAGAATAAGTCTAAGATGTGGACAATCTCTACAAAGAAAATTTTAAAATATCTTGAGAGTAAAAAGAAGTAAATTATTGAATAGATCACCATATCTGCGAATCAAAACTCGACGTTTTAATGATAAAATGCTACCCAACGACTCTAGATATTGAAAAAAATCCTAAATCCCAAAAGTTATTTTTTGTTTATTTCTTTTTCATTTTGTAGAAATAAACTGATACTAAAATTTACATGGCAATATGAAGGGCTATAATTATTCAAGACAATATTCAAAAAGTACAACAAAATCAGATGACTTCCTCTAACAAATAGCAAGACATGCAATAAAGTCTTTATAAAGATAAATAAGATCACTATTATTGGTGTAAGGAAAGACAAATAAACCTATGGAGGAGAAATGAAAGTCTAGAAATACATCAATGCATTTATAAACATACCATTTTTACCATAGTTGGCACAGCAGAGCAGTTTGGAAAGACAGTTTTTCTCAAAAATTATATTACATCAATTGAATATTTACATATCTGTAAAGCAATATAGAAATATTAGCTTCTATCTCGCAAGTAAACTAAATTATTACAAGCGAATTGTTGATCTAAATGGGAAAATTAAAAGCTTCAAGAAAATAACTTTAAAAAATAATTTTCCAACCCTGTTGTAAGGAAAGATGACCTAAGACACGCACACACAAAATAAGAAAGTAAAGAATGGTACCGTATATTACATTAAATAATTTTGGCTCATGAGCAAACATCATTAAGAGAAGAAAACAAGTATTTCACTTGTATCAAAAAGAAAGGATATATTAGCATATTACATTCATATAATGCAGTATTATACAGAAGTAAAAATGGAAAAATAAATTATTTACAATTACATGGATCTCAAAATATATTCAGCTAAAGACATCAGATGCTAAGGCATACATACTGAATATTTTCACATTAATATTTGCAAAACAGCCAAGACTTGTCTTTGTACTTGGAATCTGGAAAATAATTACTATGGGAAAGGGAAGAGCAGGATAGTTATAGAAGATGGAGAAGGGAAATTCTCAATGTTGTTGGCAATAATCTGTTTCTTGATCTGGTTGATGGGTAAATATTAATACTCAGGTTGTTATATTGACTCTACACTTGCTTTTTTTGTGTGTTTTATAATTATCTGTTACAATTAAATACAAACAATTAATAAGACATCAAAAAACTACTATATTTCAGACCCTGTTCTGTGTTCGTTTACATATATTAGCTCATTAAATCCTCATCAATCTGTGAAGTAGATATTATTATGCCGGCTTTAAAATTATAAAATAAAATGTAGAATATTGCAATAACTTAATGATGAAATTACTAATTCAGAAAGTAAGTTTAGATAAATGACTCCAAAATTTATATGATTAAGTTTAATCTATTTTAAATTCTACTTTGCATGGTTGAAAATAATTTCAATCTGTAAATACTAATGTGTCCCTTTTCCTTTTTTTTCCAAATCTCAAATAACTCATTACAAGAGTAAGTTCTTGGTCATGTTTTTCCCTATCGGTACCACCCACGTATATGCAACACGTTGCGTTTATACATGCGTACTGCTCATTTACAACAGTATCTCAGATATAATAATTTTACTATGTAATTTTAAATAATTGAGTCGTTAATCATATTTGGGTTGATTATTATTTTTGTATTTAACAACTCAATATATTTTCCTGAAAATTAATTTAATATTTTAAAAAAACATTTAGTAAGAGAAGTCTTTTGAAGGATAAGAATATACATACACAAATAACTAGCAATATTTAGGCTGAATTCACTTGCTGCTCCATTTCCTGTGCTTTCAATATGGTGTTCCAGGTCCTGCTGTGGAAACCACATTTTCATAAAACACTCTAAGGACTACTGATCTCCACCTTTCCCTAAAGACTTTTGATGAAAGATTGCTGCTTTTCATAGACCACTACTGTCCAATCTTGTTAACTTTCCAAATTCAGAGCATTATATTGTAAAAAGTTGGATGAATCTCTCTTTCCCAATAGTTCTATTTATTGAGCAAGGTATGTACAAATAAACTTAGCGAGTGAATTACACTAAATTATTGAATGCAATGGTGGTCCATGGAAGTTCTAGGGTTGATACTAGGTACCACTTTACTTGTCAATTAAAAAGTATCACTGTGCTCTAGTCTATATGAAGGAGACCAAAAAATCCAAGAATTTATTTAGAAGAAATTGTGTATTTACTCTTACATGTTTAAACCTCAGTCACCTTCAAAGTACTTTCTATTTGATGCAATATGCCTGTTGAGACATTTTTCCACAGCTCAAAACACTTTTTGAACTCTTTAATTTCAGTGCCTTTTAGTGCTTCTGCCATTTTTGTTTGTTTGTTTCACATCAGCAAAACATCTCCCTTGGAGGATATTTTTTTTCATCTATGAAAACAACAAAAAAAAGTTTCCCAGAGCAAGGTCAGGTGAATAGGGTGTGTGGGGTACAGGGAACATGCAGTTTTTGGTCAAAAACTGCTGAACACTCAGTGCGTTGTGGGTAGGCCCTTCCTATGTCATCCATCAAGAAATGAGCAAACGTCTTGAAAGAATATCCAAAAAAAATTCACTGAAGCCAAATGCAACCTTCCACAACAATGCTAGCTGGTAGACTGACGTGACTGGGTTACTAGAACACTTACCTAGCAGGAAGCTTGTACTAAAAGGGGTCCATGCTCCAAAAAGTAATTTCGGGTTTTTTTAGGTCACCTTTGTATCTTTCTGTATGTGGATCTAATGCAACATACCTATGTGAGCATAGAAAAAAAATCATTTAACTTGCATGAACTCGTCTGTAATTTGAAAAATTCACAATAAACAATTTTAGAGATAATTTTGAATCCTAACTTTATGTGATCACGGGCTTCCTAGTGTCAAAGTATCATGTGACTGTAGTTGTAGCAAGTTGACAATAGATGGAGTGTATATTAAATTAATAACAGTAGACTTGAAGGACAGTATTTTCAAGTGCTTTGATTTTCAGAGACTCCCAAGATGACTATTCCTCAAATATTTGATAGTTTTTGATTTATAAGAACTTTATTTAAAAATTCAAAATCAATAATAATATCATTACAATTACTGTATTTAAATAGAAAAAAAGTATAAAAATAACTATATGACTAACTCCCAACAGAACTTGTTCTGAGCACTTCAAATTGTTTCTGTAGTCTTGGAATGATATTTCAATTTTCTGGGACTCTCTTGGGGTAGAATTAAATTACTGTTTTAAAGAGATATTTAGTAAGATAATTCTTTTGAAGGAAAAAAGTATACACACACAAATAACTAGAGCTATTTTGACTGAATTAGGCGATGAGTTAATTTACTTCTCCATTTCCTCATCTTACAATATAATGTTCCAGGTCCCTCTGTGGAAACTAAGTTTTCATAAAATGCTCTAAAAACCACTGACCTCTACCTTTCCCTGAAGATTTCTGATGAAAGATTGTTACTTTTCATAGATCACAATTCTCCATACCTGGTAAATTTACCATTATCTGAGTCATTAAAAAAATATGTATGTATATACATATTTACATATATATGTGTATTTACATATATATGTATACATGTATATGTGTGTGTGTGTATATATATCTATATCTATATCTATCTATCTATCTATCTATCTATCTATCTATATATATATATATATCTGAGTTCTATCATGGAGCACTTAAATTGAATCTGTGCAAGTGGACTCCAAATATCATAAACTATTCTCCTCTAATTTGGAGGAAAAGTATTGAGAACTAGTTTACATGTAGCTTTAACTGTTAATTCTTTCAGAATTTTGAGTTTTTTGTGAACCTCCATAAATGATTTTGGTGTGCAGGCAAGGGAATACTTCTACACTATTAGTAGGAGTGCAAATTAGTCCAACCTCTATGGAAAATAGTGAGGCGATATCTAAAGGAGCTAGAAATTGACCTTCCATATGATCCAGCAATCCCCCTCATGGGAACATAGAGAAACACAAATTGCTCTACAAAATATACCATCATACACATGTTTATTGCCACACTATTCATAATAGCGAAAAATATGGAATCAATCTACAGCCCATTGAGGTAGACTGGATAAAGAAAATGTGGTGCATGATGAAATATTATGCAACCATAAAGAAGGACAAAATCATGGACTTCTAAGCAATTTGGATGGAATTGGAGACAATCATTCTTTCAATCTATCACAAATACAAATAACTGTATACCACATGTTCTCACTCATAAGTGAAACTTGAACATTAATCACAATAATACAAGAAAGGGATCAGCAATCACAGGAAACCACCTGGGGAGAGAGGAAGAGGGGAGGAGTATGTAAAACACAAAGGGTACCTAGTCCTAATCCAGGGAAAGTGAAGACCAATTGGGAGTCCAAAACTTATGTGCACATGCATTACTTAGGTACCTAGTCCTGACTTGCACCCCACATCTTTATAATAAAATAAAGTTAAAAAAAGTAACTTG
The DNA here is from genome assembly GCA_963574415.1 of Tarsius wallacei. Taxonomy (NCBI): domain Eukaryota; kingdom Metazoa; phylum Chordata; class Mammalia; order Primates; family Tarsiidae; genus Tarsius; species Tarsius wallacei. Next base: position 11,329 of record CAUYQG010256278.1, read on the forward strand.
ACCATTGGTTTTGCTCTGTATTTTGGTGATCATATAAGTTTTAAGACAAACTACAAGGATATATAATACAAAAGATAAGCTCTTTCTTTAACCACAAATATTAAACAAATTTCTTTATGTTGGATATTTTTCTCTTCACTTTCATTTTTCAAGGGAAAATTGCTTTTTCAAAAATAATAAAATTATACTTAAATATATTTAAATCTTTACAAACTTAACAACTATAACAGAATACTATAATCATGTGTCAAAACGTTCATGCTGACATATGAAAATATGAATAGAATATATTAATCTTTATTATGATAACTTTAATATATGAACCATCTTGTAGGAGCAATACAAATTTGCATTCTTAAAATAGTCACTTTTTCCATATTTTAAGCACAAAGCACATTTCCCTGAAGATACTTTATATAAATATACCAGCTCTATTAATTCAAATATGCATAAAATTATCACACAACTGAAAGATTTGGAAATTGTACACAGTAGAAAGTATGAGTGGTAAAAATTCATTTTATGTTGCGTGATGGAAAAACTCAGTTTGAAATTTGTTTTTCATTGTAGATGATTGCAACATGTCCATCCCCATCACAAAGTTCCCTGTGCCAAAACTGAGTGTCTTCCATCTCCCCTGAGGAAAACTGCCCACCATTCTGTCTCCTCAGACAGGTTAAGGTCATTCTACTCTGTATAACTTTTGAAGGAAACCAGTGTATAGAAATCATATTATAGAATTTCTGCCAAATTAATTAATCATTAGCCACTTATGGCTCTTAAAATGTCTTGTTTTTTGAAAAAAAAATGGTTAAGAACCAATTTAGGGAAAAGAAATACATACCATTTAAAAGTAGATTGTCGGCCGGGCTTGGTGGCTCAGCCTGTAATCCTGCGCTTTGGGAGGCCGAGGTGAGTGGATTGCCTGAGCCCACGGGTTCGAGACCCACCTGGGCAACTTGGCGAGACCTCATCTCTACAATAAATCAAAAAATTAGCCAGGTGTGGTAGCGTGAGCCTATAGTTCCAGCTACTTGGAAGTCTGAGGTGGAAGGATCGCTGGAGCCCAGCAGGTCGAGGCTGCGGTGGCCGGGACTGGCCACTGCGCTCCAGTCTGGGTGACTGAGTGAGACTCCAACTCAAATAAATAAATAAATAAATAAATAAATAAAAGTAGATTGCCAACTTGAAGACTTATCATCCAACTTTAGTGTTTTCTGCACACAAGAATACTATCCTACATGACCAAAATACAATCACCAATATCAGAAAGTCAGCACCG
>CAUYQG010256290.1:0-12112 GCA_963574415.1 Tarsius wallacei
AAAAAAATCAGCAGGGCATGGTACCGCGCACCCGTAATTTCGGCTACTTGGAAGGCTGAGGCGGAAGGATCGCTGGAGCCCAGCAGGTTGAGGCTGCGGTGGCCGGGAGCGGCCACTGCACTCCAGTCTGGGCGACAGTGAGACTCCAACTCAAAAAAAAAAAAAAAAAAATGTAAACTTGATCATGCTATTCCCATTCTGTGGCATCCTATTTCACTTGGAATAAGTACAACTTATTATTCTTTCCAGAGTCTAGAAATAGCTACATAAACTAGCTCCCATCTACCTTTCCGACTTCATTTTTGACTACTCTTTTTCTCATTCACATATTCTAGCCATACTGATCTGTTGAAACAGAACCTGATGGTTGGTAACCCATGCCCAAGCTGCCATTCCTTCTTTATTAGCACAACTCCAATATTCTTCTGATACTCACCACTCAGTACATGTAATACACAGTTTAAGGTGAAACATCCTGACTGGTCCAAACTCATCATGATAATTCTAGATTCCTTGACAGTCTTGCTTAGACCTTGAAATTTGGTATGATTCTATCCAATGAACTACAGAGAAAGTCTTCTGGGGGCTTCTTGAAAAAATGTCCTTCTTGAAAATTGTCAAATAGAAAGAGAAAATCTCTTCTTCAGCTAAACATCTCTATGTCCACATGTACTGGCAAGCTGGCACTATTAATGCTTCTTGTGACCTTAATGGAACCTAGCCAAAGGACAAAGATGACAGGCTAAATATGGCAGAGTAGAACACTGAAAGGACCCAGCTTCTTAATAATGTCATTGAACAACTGAATAACTCAACTCTAGCTCTATCTTCTCAAGTATGATAATATATACTCCTTAGTGCTTAAATCTGAATGTGCTGTTACTTGCAGCAAAAATAATCTTTACTCCCATAATCCACGTACTTTCAATTTCTTTAACACATTCTCTTTCACACATATTTGACCTGTGCACCCTGGCCTCTGATCTTTCTTTTTCATAGCTGGCTCCCTTATACCATTCCAGGATATTCCTACCCTGATTAATCACTCTGTAGCAGCCATTACTCCCCAGTCTGTCTTTATTTCATCTGTTGTTCGTACTTTCTTCAGAGACTTCATCACCATCTGTTCTTGATTTGTGATTACTTTTTAGTTTGTTTTTCCTCAATAGATTGTAAACTTCATAATATGGCAGGCAGAGAGAAGAGATTCAATAAATATTTGCTGAACAAACAAACAAATTGGGATTTTTAATAAAAGAAACAAATATTGCATATGTAGAAGATGTAACTTTTTCCTTCAGGAAAAATATAATTGAGTAGTCTCTATTTGGATTTATTCATGTAAAAATTTGTAATGGAATCACATAAATTATATTGAGTATTTAATCATATGGTTCTTAGATAATCAGGGTATCGTTTTTATTCATTTCATCTAGAGGCAAGTTGACTGCCTATCTAGGCTACATGTATATGAAACCATTACAACCAACTAACAGGTAAGATTAAAAATTCGGTTAAACTGTGTGTTTGTTTACTCAAAAAGTATTTAAACAACCTATTTGAGCTTGTTTCCATGTTTTTGTTGGAAAATCTAATCATCATATCATGTATCTGATTTTTAAATGTTTTTGTCACACTGTTGATATATCCTATATTTGAAAGCATGCAAAACAATACAATAGTACTGTAGTAAAAGTATGATGAAGGCAAATATAAGGTGCTAAGATAGTCCAGAAAAGAGATAAACCAACTGACTAAGAGAATTTGGAGAGGATTCACAGAGAGATGATCCTGGAGTCTTATCTTAAAGGATCAGTAAGTGATCATCAGTTGGACAAGATGGAAGGAGGTCAGCTGCATTTCCATTTAAGTGATTTTAAACCAATGTTTAATGATTTGCACACATTCATGAATGAAATTTGTTTATAATCTCAAATCTCAATAGTTTAGCATCCTCGATACTAATTTATTTTCTGAACTACTTAACCAAATTGGGAGTACACCTTCTGCTTTTCTGGTAAACCCAAAAACAACTCAAGGGAAGACAAAAAACAAAAGAAAGAGGGGAACCTGAGTTTTGTGGGACTTGAATAAATAGCCTTGGATTCCCAGGAGTTGACCTATTTAATATGATTTTCAATGTCAATTAATAACAGATCTTCCCTGGATGCCTCTACTAAGTTTAGACCTGGGAATGGTGCCAGGCCAAACCCCCTCTTCTCTTCTCTTAACAGTATTCCACAAAACCAAAATTCCATTCATGTTTAGTCATAAAAGAAGGACTATCATACAAGTCAGAAGCACAGATGTGACCATGATAAATGGGAATCAGGGTCAACACCTCCCAGGACAGCATTGAAATTTGGACTTCAAAACTTCTCCCTACACTTAGAGAATTGTTAACTTTGTCTTGATGATTTCTCTGGGATCCTCAGCTGTAATCTAGTGAAGCTGTAACTTTCAGCCAGCAAAGCGAAGACCATTCATGATGATAACTTTAAACTTCAATATCTGGAGGTTGGGTGTGCTGACAATAAAAAATATCAAGATGATTGATTACATTTTAAATTTTATTCCAGATGTATGAATTTGTGTATGGTCTTATCTCAATTCTGCTTAGTTAATTCTCCAACTGAAAAGGCCTCATCCAGACATTTGACTTTGGGCTGAGTCTACATCTTGTTGCTATATTGGAAGTAAGCTATCTAACTATGTAAACAAGTTCCCACTCACTCATGCCTTGTTTGATAAAGATCATATCTGTACAACTCACTTACCTGCCCCAAGAAGAAAAAATGATTTATAAAAATAAGTGCAAATGATAATAAATTCTTAAATATTTAATAAGCACTGATTTTGAGATAAATCTTATCTCATATTTTAAAAGAGTTAGAAATATGATAAAGATTACATGGTAACAGAAGTGTGGATAATTTTGGAGAAATAAAAAAGGCTATCCATAAATACCAACTTATATTTATTGCTTTTCATTAAGTTATGCTTCAGTAATAAACAACCCCCAAATTTAAATAACTTACAACTACAGTGGTATATTTCTTATTCATATGACCTATTACTGTAAACCAGTTTCTGTTCCACATGTCTATATTGCCTGGAATCCAGGCTGAAGCGTTGACTCCTATTTGGTACCAAAGAGTCTCATGTCAGAGGGAAAAGAATGATGATAGAACCACCACACTTGTTCTATAACTTCAGCTGGGAAATAATAAACATCACTTCTGCTCACACTGGAGCCAAATCGAGTTACATGGGCCAAGTGTGACATCACTAGAGCAGAAAGTATAATCTTACCACAGAGAGAGCACCAATGACAAAACCCACATAGATGGACCTCATGAATAAGAGACGAGAAATGGTATATACTTGGGATCAATTAAACACTCTACTACACAGCTCCTTCAGTTAAATTGGAGAGTAGTACAATCTCATACTGCTTCTTTTGTTTGTAAATGTCTTCACTTCCAGAAAATGAAAAAATAAAACAATTATTTCTTATTACTTGGTGATAACTTTGATAGTGTCTACAAGGAAAACAACTTGATTAAATTCAGATTATTATTAAGTCAAACTTATCATAGCAGTGTGTGAAATCCAAATTAATTGGTTTGACTGGACTTTTCAGTTTTTGTCCATTGAACACAGACATTGGGCTTGAGTACATAAATTATGTTTACTCTGAGATCCTAATGCTGTGAAACAGAATGCCAAGCGTTGAATATGTTTTTGCAGACTTCTAGGGTTCTTAACCATAAAAATTTAAAATATAACTGGTGTTCTTTGTGATCCTATGTATTTTACTTTCATTCACTCAAAAATATCTGTCTGAGAAAGAAGCCATTGACTTGCAAGGTATTCTGCTGGACAAAAAAGGCTAAGAACATTCACTTAATCTATGACTTTATAATTTTTATTTGGTCATTTTTTTCCTGTGTGGATTTGTTCTTTCTAATTAAATTATAAGCTGAAATAAAACTAGTTCTACTTCCTTTTTATCCTTTTTTCTCTAGAACAGTTATTATATCTTTAAATAATAATAAAAAAATCTATCTCAGGCGGGCTCGGTGGCTCAGCCTGTAATCCTGCACCTTAGAAGGCTGAGGTGAGTGGATTGCCCGAGCCCACGGGTTCGAGACCCACCTAGGCAACTTGATGAGACCTCATCTCTACAATAAATCAAAAAAATTAGCCGGGTGTGGTAGCGCGCGCCTGTAGTTCCAGCTACTTGGAAGGCTGAGGTGGAAGGACCGCCGGAGCCCAGCAGGTCGAGGCTGTGGTGGCCGGGAGCGGCCACTGCACTCCAGTCTACGTGACAGAGTGAGACTCCAACTCAAAAAAAAAAAAAGAAAAAAATCTATCTCATTTGTCTTTGAAAAGAAAAACATTCTTCATCTCACCTATTACTTAATACCAAGGTTGAATGACTTCAGGAATGCCTAATCCAGGGGCTCAAAGTCAATGCTAAAGATGCAGGTTCTTCCTATCTTTCTGTTCTTTCACCCTCAGCATGTCAGCTTTATTCTTTGGTAGTTCCAAAAATCAAAACTACAAGCAGGCACTACAATATGTAAAAACAGATGGTTTATTATTTTCATCTTTTTAATTTTAACTTATGTGTAAAGGAAATATTTTCCAGGTACCCTTGGAAAGACTGTCTCTTATATCCCCTTGTCCAGAACTACATCTATGACTTATGCTGTAGCCAGTGATCACTGGCATATGCAATTCGGATTTACCCCTGGACCAGGAGATAGCCACTGATTTTTGAGACTCATGGAAGAGGAGTAGATTTCCAAAAAAACACAGTGGGGGAGGGCTCTCAGGAAGAAAAAATGTTATTGTCAGCAAGATAAGGCCACAAACAGTGTCTGCTATGGTATCAAAGACAAGGTTTTCAATCATCCAAAATAAAGAATAGAAATGAAGCAATTATATATACATATTTCAAACTGTAACAATTCTGAGCTAACTGCATCATTAAAGAAAAAATAAAGTTTGAGTAGCAGTACTATGAAGACCTGATGAATCACTCCATTTTACTATCACAAACCTGGCACTATACAAATATTTTTCCCAGCAAGAACAGAGAGAGTGTTCCTTCTTTCTTTATTTATATTCCACTTAAGCCCCAAAAGGATTTGAGCAGGCTCATTTAACTTTGAACAAAGGTGGGCATAAAAATCTCCTTAATAATGAAGCCAAATAAAATGGGACAATATTTTTTAAAGATTCTTTTGTTTCTTTTATATAACCTTCCAAAATAACAGACTCAAACATGTAGGAAACAAACTAGAGACAATAAAAAAGGTGACTTCAGACTCATAAACTGTCACATCAGCATCTGTCTTCTTGTGCACAAAATGAAGAAAAAGACAAAGTAGAACTCTACTAACACTCATTATTTTAGTTTTGTAAGAGATTTCAAGCCTTGTATATGAATTTTAATGAATCAAGATCATATTCTTGATTTGTATAGTACAAACTCGAATATTTGTATTGACTGGGACCTGACTAATTCTGGATTTATTATTCTGTTTTTTACAACGTGTAAATATACTTTGTGCAAAGCACCTCACTAGGAGATAGAGATACAAACATGACTAAGATAAGGTATATGAAGGAGATAAATATATTCCCATATAGTATAACATACCAGACTGTGATTTTTAAAATTGTGGTAACTTAAAAAGTGTATCTGAAGTGCTCTATTAAGAAGGGCTGATTGTTTTGGAATAAGGTAGGGTGATGCTGTACAAACTTCTCCAGGAAAATAACATATGAGCCTGTCCTTGAAGGGAAAGCAAACCATTGCCCAGCAGAAAAAAAGAGAAGGATGTTTCAGCAGAACTAAAACATAAACAATGTCAAGATGTGGCTCTGTGGGCCAATCCTGGGATAAGTCACATTCAGAGGAGCATGATAGGAGCAGAAATTGCCTTTATGACTTGCAACTCTTCAAGACCATTAAAGGTGATCTAAGTCCACTATCCATTGTCTCTTGTTAAAAATCCTCTGAGCTGTCCAGTTTTCTAGCTCCCTTCGACTTGAGGAAACTCTGATTTTCCTATCTAAGGAGAATCTCTTCACCTCATTCATTTATTCCTGTTCTCCGTGTTCCACTTTCTCCATGCCCTCTTCACTCCAAGTCCTATGCATGTTGATCCACTTCAACTCTGGTTCCTTTTCTCCTGCGACACGATTCAGGTGACTCAGACTTTTCTCTTTAACCTCCTTGCTTTCACTATGATGCACTTACTTTGTGTCCCATATCTCAGTTCTACCGTCCCCAAATCCAGAAACAGACTGTTCTTCCAAAACTGGAGGGAAGAAGAGATATAAAGTCTCCACTCTACATAAGGCTGTGGACTAATTGATTAAACCTTTTGGTTCACAAGTAAACGTTAACGTTCCAACTTCATCAGGCACTGCAAAATAGCAGTGGAAAAAGGAAAGCTGGGAATGAGATTTAACAGTTGGTTTGGGGCCAGATTGTGAAGGGTTTTGAGTCTAAAACTGGTACTACACTTCTGAGAAAGCAACAGCCACTAAGATCTGTGTTTTTGACAAGGAATGTATGGAGTTCAGGGCAGTAATAATTTCCAACATGCTAGCAGTCTTTCTGGGCCCCTTCATAGGACACAGCTACCCCAGAAGATGTGCTTCTGCTCTTAATAAAAGAAGTTCTTGCTAGCTTTTCCATGCTGACACTTAAGATAGAGAATCAATAAATGAGATTGCACTGAGACAGTGCTCTCTCTGGCCCCTGGCCTCTCAGACTTCTAGCAATTAGAAGAAATATAAAATAACTTCTCCCCACTCAGCCTTCACTTTTACATACATGAGTAGATTGACTTTGTTGATTCTTGGCTCTATCAGTTTCTGGCTGTGTCATCCTATTCATGTTACTTAATTTATCTAGACTTTAAATGCCCACAAGCAAAACATCTAGAATAGTTCCTGGCAGGTGGACATTAATCATCAAATACTGGTTCCCTAACCCCTGCCTGCCTTCTGTTACTGAACTGTGAATAGGCATTGCCTGGAGTCACAACTCAAAGGCACTAAAAAGAAGCAGAATGCATGGACTCCAATTGTTTGCTCTTCCACCATGTTATGTTCCCTACCAAGAAGTTGTTTTTGATGTCCCTTAGAAATGAACAGGTTTCTTCAGATAGTTCAGAAATAATCACATCAAAAGAAGTACCACTCTCCTGGAGGCATCAGAAAGATAAATTGCTTCTGTTTTTCCTGTGGGTAAAACAAAGTCTTTGACTAATAGGCGACATTTTATCAGCAATTTTTGGTATCTTTGGATGGACACTATTAAACTCACGCACTATGTCTCAATAGCAGTAATAATAACAATAATAATAATTCACTTTCCAGGGTCTTCTTACCACACTGTCTAAAAACAACTATCTGGTCTTCCCATCAAGGATTCTTCCTGTTCTTTGAACACCTTTTTTTTTGGTCCCTCAGTTCCATTCTCTGGGGGTCCAGTTCTATATTAATATATTACCAGAGGAGAATGGCTTATTGCTACTCTACCCACATACCACAGTTGCATTTTCAATAAAATATTCTGAAAACACAATACATGCCTTATTCCAAAGGACTACCCTCCTGTCAAAAATCAGGAGACATCCCAGCATGCAAGACAATAAGAGTATAAAGATTCTGGGACAGTAAACCTTTGTAATCATGTTTAGGATTTAGAGTCTGTCATACTCAGTGATCTATCACAGAAACAAAGAACTGAGTAATACAGGTTCTCACTCATAAGCAGATCCTGTACATTTACCATAATATAATAAGAAAGGATTGGCAGTAGTGGGGCACTGCCAGGGGATGGAGGGAGGACACACAACACCAATAATGGTACTTGGTATCAAACCAGGTGAAGCGAGGATCAAAGAGAGGCTCAAACTTTACCTGTACGATGACCACTTGTATACCTAATCCTGAACTGTACTCTACATCTTTAAAATAAATAAATAAATAAATAAATAAATAAATGAATATCCCTTTCTCTATGCAAAGTCAGCCCTGATTTGAGAATTTTAGAACCATAAAGCGTTAGAATCAGAGGAGAACTTAAAAATTATGTTCAATTTTCTCATTCTCCAAATGAGAAAACCAAGATCCCCAGATAGAGTAATTGGGATATCAGCAGAAATCTCTCAATTCAGAAGACCTCTTATTTTTACTTTCAGTCAGATTTTGGTCTCTAATGTAAACTCTCAATTCTGTTATCTCAAAAAGTTTCACACATAGTGTGGATATATACTGAATGTCCTTTGATAATGCCTGAAAATATAAAATAATGAAAATTGTTCTACACTTTTTCTCTAGGAAAGCAATTGGCTCAACTATTCACAGTCTGATTGCTAAGAATTTACAAGCAGTGCCCCAGCATTGTCCTAAAGGCAACAATAATTGGATCATTTGTGCCATACAAACATTAGATGAGTCTATTATTTAATTATCAGTCATTCTGATGGCTAAAAAAGTGAGTCATTCACACCAACATAATAGTTGAGTGTTGGTGCACGTGTGTGTGTGTGTGTGTGTGTGTGTGTGTGTGTGTAGCTACAACTGAACATGGAGATGAAAGCAGATATGCAGCATTTTCCACAATAAATTAAATGGTATAAAATGAGACTTTGAGAGCTCATCTACACTATACATGCAACATGTAAGACACGATAGGAAACCTCTCCCATCACTCCATTTGGAAGCAAAGATAATTGCAGTAGTAGCTAACAGGTATTGAGTTGTGGGGGCTCAGTTTTGCAACATAATGGTATTTCCCTTACAAATTACATGGAGGAAAAACTGGCTCCTGCTTGCTGAGTTATTACCCAGAGTCTCAAAAAGAGTCTCCGGGTCTCTTTTGCTGTTAATTATGTATACTCTGTAGCAGCTTAATCGAATTATGATCTCTCCAGTGATTGCGTAAGATATTCCCTGACCCATTTTTTTAGTTCTCTTTTCCCCAGGCTTCTCTGCCTCAACTCTCCTTCAGAAGTTTCACTCCAAAAGCTTAGTAACAATTGGAATCTAACTACATTTTAACATAACACTTACATTCATGCTTCTGTTCACACTGTAAAAGGTAATCTTTGAATAGTTTAAGCATCTGGATTCTATTACAGCAAAGTATAGCACTCAAAATGGAAGAGACTTTTTACATTTGTGTGGAATTCAGGCAGCTGCCTGGGCCACCCTTGGGCCTAGTTGGTTCAAAGAGATTTGCAACAGGCTTAAGTCAGAAATGATAAAATTGTCAAAAAAACTTTGGAATTCCTTTTGGAAGACAGCTAAAAAAATAAAACCAAACCAAACCTCCAAAAGGAAAAAGGAAGAGATTTCTGCCTGCAAATTTTTAATAATACAGTTTATTGGGTCAAAAACTAAAACTCCAAATAGTGTCTGCTGTGCATATCCAAGAAATGTTTCCACTTTTTTCCTCTCAAATATAACATTAGTTTTATAGTCCTACAAATTACAAATCACATGTTTTGTGTGTGCATGTGTGTTTGTATTTTTTTGTAGGGATACTGGATTTTTCTTCCATTTGTCCTATTTTATTTAAATAGTTCAAACCTTTGTGGTCTGGTCATTAAATTCCAGTTGGCAGAGAAAGGCTAAATCTTTATGTTCTCCAGCTGTGTTCTTACCAGCTACACACAAGCACTATTAGCCTTATGGCCATGTTGACATCAGCTGTGGGTGAGACGTTCTGATGACCCAACCTGGCAGCACACAGAGATGTTGGGTATCTGAGGCCTATGAACTCCCTGAACAGAAAGAAGGCAAGATTGATATCACCCCTACTGTGAAATAGCTGCCCTAGGGCAGTGATGCCAGCCCATTGCTGGTATCAACCAATCTAACTTAGAAGTCGTAAAGCACAGAATATACAGTGGGAAAAGGAAGAAGTCATTCCTCTGGTAGGACTAGAGAAGAATAAACAAAAGAAAATGCTCAGGTCATAACAGTGGGAAAAGAAGATACAGAAGGTTTTGTTTAATATATTAGATGGTCTCTCAAAAAAGTCTATTTAACACAACATTTTTTATAGATACAAAAATTATCCTAAAATTCACATGGAATCTAAAATAAATCAAATAATCGCAACAAGCTTGAACAATAAAAACCAAATTGAATATCTCACACTTCCTGATTTCAAAACTTACTACGAAGTTATATTAATCAATACAATGTGGTACTGGCAAAAAACAGGCATAAAGCCAGCATATAGACATATGAAATGAAATACAGATCCCAGAAATATATGTTCAAATGATCTTTGAGAATGTTAAGACCATTTAATGGGAGAAAGGCCAGTCTCTTCAACAAATGATATTTGGAAAACAGGATATCCACTTGCAAAAGAATAAAATTGCACCTTTACCTTATACCACATACAAAAATTAACCCAAAGTGGATTAAAGACATAAATGTAAAAGCAAAAACTATATAACTCTTAGAAGAAAAAATAGGAAAAAGTTTTATGACATTACTTTAGCAATTTCTTGACTATGACACCAAAAGCACAGGCAATAAACAAAACAATAGATAATTGAACAACTTTCAAAAACTCTTATGTATCAAAGGATGCTATCAACACAGTGAAAAGACATTCCATGGAATGGCAGGAAATATTTACAAGTCATATGTTTGATTAAAGAGGCTAGTATCCATAACATATAAAGGACTCCAAAACTCAACAACAACAACTAAAACTGATTATAAAATGGGCAAAGGGATCAAATAGACATTTCTCCAAAAAGACACACAGATGGTAAACAAGCACATGAAAAAATGCTCAACATTGCTAATCATTACAGAAATGTAAATCAAACCACAATGAGATATCACTTCACAATCATGAAAATGGCCATTAGCAAAACACCCCACAATAAAACAAAAACAAAATAGATAATACATGTTGACAAAGAGGTGGAGAAATTGGAATCCTGTGCACTGTTGGTGAGACTGTAAAGGGATACAGCCACTATGGCCAACAGGACCAAATAAATAAATAAATAAAGTCAAGCATAAAATTACTACATGACCCAACAATTCCACTTCTGGGTATATACCCCAAATAAGTGAAAGCAGGGTCTCACTTTCCCTGAAAATTGGAACAAGATAAGGATGCCCCTTCTCACCCCTCCTGTTCAATATAGTTTTGCAAGTTCTGGCTAGAGCAATCAGAAAAAAGAAGACAATCAGGGGTATTCAAATAGGAAAAGAGGAAGTCAAGTTACCTCTCTTTGCAGACAACTTGATTGTATACCTTGAAAACCCAAGAGAATCTTCTTGCACTGATAAAGGTCTTTGGCAAAGTGTCAGGGTATAAAATAAACGTACAAGAGACAATCACATTTCTTTACAGCAATAATAAACAGACAGAAACCCAAATAAAAAGCACAATCGCATTCACAATAACCACAAAAAAAATGAAATACCTTGGCATCTGCCTAACCAGAGATGTGAAAGACCTTTACAATGAAAACTACAAAACACTGCTCAAAGAAATCAAAGATGACACAAACAAGAAAAATATTCCATGTTCATGGATTGGAAGAAGCAACATTGTTAAGATATCCATCTTACATAAGGCAATCTACAGATTTAACGCAATACCCATCAAATTACCAGCAACATTCATCTCAGATCTAGAAAAAACAATACAGGAATACATATGGAAACACAAACAACCAAGAATAGCCAGAACAATCCTCAGCAAAAAAAAAAAAAAAAAAAGGCCGGAAGTGTCACACTACCAGACTTTAACCTTTACTATAAAGCTACAATAGTCAAAACAGTCTGTATTTGTACAAGAACAGGCAAACAGGCATATAGACCAATGGAATAGAATTGAGATTCCAGAAGCAAAACCTCAGTTTCTCAATGAACTCATCTTCGACAAAGCCTCTAGCACCCACCACTGGGGAGAGGAGAACTTATTCAGTAAATGGTGCTGGGAAAACTGGCTGACCACATGAAGAAGATTCAAAAGGACCCCTATCTATTACCATATACAAAAATTAACTCTAAATGGATCAGAGGCCTAAATGTAAAA
>CAUYQG010256291.1:0-31452 GCA_963574415.1 Tarsius wallacei
GCTCTCTTCCTAGAAGGTAGATGGCTATCTTCCTGCTGTCTTCATAAGGTAGAGGCTGGGGAAGGAGGAAGAGGAAGAGGAAGAGAAGAAGGAGAAGAAAGAGGAGGAGGAAAAAGGGGAGCAGGAAGAGAGAAAGCACTAGCTCTCTGGTATCTCATAGGGACACGCATATCAGATCAGGGTCTCACACAACCTTATTTAAACTTAATTGCCTCCTTAAAGGCCCAGTCTCTAAATACAGCCATACTAGGGGTTAGTGCTCCAACATATGAATTTTATGGAGTCCAGAGCACAACCAGTGCTTGGTATCATACTTAGCATACAGTAGATAACCAGTACTTATTCTTGATTTATATAAAGCATATTATATCACTTAAGAGTAGATATCAGCTTTTGCAAGATGTGCTCCAACTCACTGAAGAAAGAACAAGAAAACATAAACTGAAAACTCTAGTATCAGGAATTGAGGTTTAGATACTAGAAAGTCTTTCCTAAAAGAGATTGTTCAGACACACACACACACACACACACACACACACACACACACACACACACGTTTCTATCTATCTAACTATCTACCTACCTATATTTTAGTCAGGGTTTCATTCTGTCACCCAGGCTGGAGTGTAGTGGTATGATCATGGCTACCACAACCTGGACTTGTTGGGCTCAAATGATCCTTCTGCCTCAGCCTCCAGAATAGCTGTGACTACAGGCTTGCACCACCACATTTGGCTATTTAAAAAATTTTTATAGTAGAGATGAGGTCTCACCATGTTGCCCTGGTCAGTCTTGAACTCCTGGACTCAGGCGATCTTCTCGTCTCAGTCTCCCAACGTGCTGGGATTACAGGCATGAGCCACGGCACCCAGCCTGTTTAGGCATATATAAATGGAAAAACATCCAAGGATTGTTTCTACCTCTGCTTCTTCAAGAATCAAGTGAAATTTCGCATGAAATGAGAGCATTACACTTTTGTGGGTCAAGATAGCCCAAGAAAGATGACAAATGAGAATTTAGGGAGCACCTTCTCTTGAATGGGCTGTTCTAAGGATGATGATGAGTCCTCCTACTGATGCTCGGATAGGACTAAATACTGTTCTGATCTCATCCTGAGTGGACACGGGCACCTTTCAGGACATCCAGCATTTGCCCAACCTCTACTTACACATCATTAAAAATGAAGGACAATTTCTAACACTTCACTTATTTCTATATTTTTCTTCAACAAGAATGATCCCCACAGCATAAAGGAATTCCAGCTCAAGTTAGTTGGGGAGATGGTAGGAAAACAGCTCAGTTCTTCGGCAGGGTCCCAGCGCCCAGGTGCTAGTAACAGAGATAGACAGGAAGGCATGATGGGAGATAGTGACATTCTCGCAGACAGCCAAAAGACACAGTCACAGTCAGACCCATGAAAAAGAGTGATGGGTTACCTTGGTGGGTGCATGTGTGTGGTTCAGATGCGCAGATGGGGTAGGGGGAGAGACAGGTTGGTGTGTGTTCACGTGTGCATTCTCCGCACACGTAGTGGGGGAAAACAGAAGGAACATGGAAGTTTCTGTAAACACCTGGAGGGACAACCTCTCCTTCATAAGTAAGAGAAACAAATAGGTGGTTGAAACTGTCTGGCACCTTCCTCAAGCAGAGGTTACCAGAGTGCATCCATGTTGGCTTAAGGCTGCCCCTTGGGATGCAAATGGCTTTACCTTTTTCCCTGCACTCACATGCAGGAAGGGGAAGTTGAATTTGCCTTGAGCTCACCCCTCCACTGATTGCCTGGGGAGATCCAGCACCCCTGTCCCAGAGCTGGAGGCTGGGAGCCAAAGGTCCTAAGAGCAGAGAAGCAGCAGCCAAGTGAGTGACTCCAGGAACCAGAGATGGATCTTGTCCCAGTGAACTAAAGGTGGGACTGCTGTTGCTTGAGTCATATGTAAATGAAAGGAAAAGGGTCAGCAGCCTTATGGCAAAAGGGACATGTCCCAGGTCACTTTGCTATTTAATATGCTTTTTGTAGGATTTCCCCTCAATTCGATAGGGAGCTCTTCAAAGACGGGAAATTTATCTGCCCACTCAGTTTGTCTCTAACTTCCCCCCAAGGCTCCTAGAACACACAGGGAGACTCTAGAACAGTTTGTCTCAGAGTACTGTGACCTTCCAGTCACCTACTTTGGCATTTGATACAAATACCGAGTTTTGGAACCTATCCCTAATGGCTAAATCAGAACCCCTAGAAGAAGCTTCAAAACTTGAATTCTTTAGATGCTTCATGGATGATACATATAAATACAAGTTTGTGAACTATTGTTCTAGAGCAGTATTTAAAAATAACCGCCATATAAGTCTGGACTCTTGAGCCAGACTGCTTTAGTTTAAATCCCTGTCTTTTACACAGTGTAAAACCTTGGGCAAGTTACCAAACCTTTCTACACCTTGATTTCCCCATCTGTAAAATAGGGATGACAATAATCTGTACCTCAAAGAGTTGTTGTGAAGGTTAAATGAATTCATATGCATACAGTATTTAGAGCAGTGTCCAACTCACAGTAAACCATCGTAAGTGTCAGCAGTTACTGTCTGGTCCTGCTCAGCTTGTGGAGGAGGAAATAGAAGTGTCCCATGAGAAGCGACACAAGCTAGTTTATGACTCCATGGGAACTGGAGTCCCGGTCTTTGTGTTTTTCCCACAGGGCACTTTCTGCATTTAATCCTTCCCTTCTCTCTTCGAGGTAATTTGGAACTGTGGCACTCAATCACTAAGGATGATCTGAACATGCTTTTTAGAAATAAGTCCACAGGGGGAAAAAAAAAGCCTGATTCTGAGCACTGCCAGTGAGTGCTTGGTCAGAACCCAGGTGGGAGATCATGGTCAGAGGATGTAGAAATAAATGGTGCCACAGGAGAATCTGTCTATCAGGACAGGAGAGCAAGGCCCTGAGAGGCACAGTGATGTGCCTGTGGTCCCAGATTATAACTTCAGTGCACAACTCCTGACTTGTAGTCCAGTGTTCTCGCCCCTCCCCAACCCTAGGAAATGAGATACCAGTCTGATCCTTCTGGATGGGACACTTTGCAAACTCCTCCATGCCCAGATCTTCTCATCCAGATTCCAACAATCCCTCTGCCAGGCAACAGCCATCGGCACACAGCTGTGACAGCTGAGGTTCTAAGGCCTTTCTGAGGAGGACTGGGAATAGACTATACTATCTTAGATGTGAACAGATTTTAATGGGAAAGACTTTCTGGGATTCCTTTAAATCACAGAGAGCAAAGCATTTCTTCAGGTGTCCCCAGCTTTTTTTTTTTAAGTGAGGGTCTCACTCTGTTGCCCAGGCTGGAGTGCAGTGGTGTGATCACAGCTCACTGCAGCCTCAACTTCCTGGGCTCAGGTGATCCTCTGCCTTAGCTTTCCAAGTAGCTGGGACTACAGCTGCGTGCCATCGTGCCTGGTTAATTTTTTAATTTTTTTGTAGACATGAGGTCTATTTTGCCCAGGCTGGTCTCAAATTCCTGGACTTGAGCAAACCTCCACCTCAGTCTTTCAAACTGTTAGCTACAGGTGTGAGCCACTGTGCCCGGCCCTTGTTCTTTTTATAACTCCTTTAGGTGACTGATGGGGGACTCATACAGGTAACAAGTTTCAGTAACACTGGTTGTCTCTGTGACCTCCTGTCCTCTAAGGCAACAGTCCCCAACCTTTTTGGCATCAGACACTGGTTTCATGGAAGACAATTTTTCCATGGACAGGGGATGTGGGGGTTGTTTTGGGATGATTCAAGTACATTACATTTATTGTGCATTTTATTTCTAGATTCCTCCCATACACAGTTCACAATAGGGTTTCCATTTCTATGAGTATCTAATGCCGCTGCTGATCTGACAGAAGACGGAGCTCAGGCAGTAATGCCATGATGGGGAGGTTGTAAATACATATGAATCTCCGCTCCTTCGCCTGTTGCTCCACAGTCTCCTGCTGTGCAATCTGTTTCCTAACAGGCCATGAATCAATATGGGTCTGTGTCCCGGGGGTTGGGGACCCCTGCCTAAGGGATCCCAACAATAGCCTTGGCTCTAGCCTACAGATTCCTGCGAAGCCTCTCTTCTCTCTGTGATTCCCTTTACCCAATAAAGGTGTGCCCTCTTCAGTGTACTTCTTCCTCACTCCCTCTCACCTCAGGTGGGGTCAGGGTACCAGTTTCTGTCTGCATTCAAAGGAATAAGGAGGATTGGCAGGCAGGAGAGAGAGGGCCTGGGGCCTTGAAAAGACTCAGCATCTTGCCCTTGTTACTAATAATCCTCCCCAAATCACCGAATGGTTTCTAGGCATTAAAGTTATCGTTTGCCATAAACCCCTTGTCTGTTTTCTGGAGAGTTTAATATATGGCAGGAAGTTTCACCCATAAAAGGTGACGGCTGCGCTCCTGTGAGTGAGCTGGACGTCTGTAACTTATGACCTTCATAAATGTGAGTGGGTCTCGCGAGCAAGTCCATCAGTCTTTGAAGTAATTCTGTTTCGTAATAAAAT
The DNA here is from genome assembly GCA_963574415.1 of Tarsius wallacei. Lineage (NCBI taxonomy): Eukaryota > Metazoa > Chordata > Mammalia > Primates > Tarsiidae > Tarsius > Tarsius wallacei. The sequence goes on from CAUYQG010256291.1 coordinate 4,526, forward strand.
ATTTTACTGTGCATACTCCTGTCAGCGTTGGCCTCAGTGGCGTGGAGACTGCCTTTTCCTGCCGACTCATGCTCCCCACTCCTGCTCCATTTGCAATGAGCTCCCTTCCAGACTCCAGTCTGAGACCTTGAGAACCATCTTCGCTTTCTAAGGGCTGCAGCCCAGTTCCATCCAGGGGCTCACTGGACTTGGAAAGCAACAGAATGAACATGGTGCTATTTATCACTGTGACATTTCGGGTACTTTTATCTTGCAGAACTGTAGGGAGTCTGCCAAGAAAGCCATCACTTTGACCAGGGAGAGTCCTTCATTATCCAATGGGACTGTGTGCTTGAAGATGCTTCACAAGCTATAGAATCTTCTAGACGCGGGAGAATTTTTTGATCACCCTAATGTAGCATGGCAGTTAACATTCTGCTTCACGGTCCTGGTGACCTAAATAGGCTATGTCAGAGTCACAGGCTTAACATTGGTTGGGAAAATAACCAAATGTTTTCTATGCAGTGTGGAGCAGTAGTGAGAACACTCCTGTCAGCCTGCTTGAGTCTTGGCTCCACCACCTGCTTGCTGTGTGCTATCAGGCAAATTGCTCACCTTCTCTGTGCCTCAGTTTCCAAAAGTATAAAATGTCATCTCTGTCTCAATGCTGTTGTAAGGAGACAAAGAAATACTTTATAAACAGCCGAAACTGACAAAAATGACATGTGATCATTGTTTTTTTAAGGGTGAAGAGTAAAAACTTGAAGAAAAGAGAGCCTAGTGGAAAATGAGAGAATTAATAAAAAGAATTCAAGAGAAAAAGAAGCAGTTGGATATAATAGTAAAATATATGGCTCTTGAAATCAGGTGTTGTGGCTGTTGTGGGGGAGGGGCTGTACTGGGAGCTGGGAGTTGGGGTGTGACCACACTCATGGGGGACCAGCTTCGTAAGGATGAGAGAATGGTTTATCCACCTGGTAAGCTTCTGCTTCCAGAAATTGTCCATGGCCTGGTCTCAGAGCAATTCAGTTCACTTTTAATTCAACAAAAATGTGTTGAATACCTAGTGTATGCCAATCACTGCTATCAATTTTTGAGACCTCTGCCCATGAGAAGCTTACATTCTAGAGGAAGAAGTTGTCTGCTATATATCCACACTGAAACCCAGTTACTCCAACACAATAGGATGTGTAGAGCAGCAGAGGCACTGCAGCCCCTTTGGTTCTCCTGTCTCTCCCGCAGACACTCAGGGCAGCTTATACAAATTTAGAAGGTGAGTCATTGAGCAGAGAGAGGGTCTCAGACGCTACAGGGCTCTATAAGACCACCACTGGGTACATCATACTCATATGACATGTCATGTTTGTTCTAAAACACCAACAGAAACAAGTTTGTTCTATCAGTCACTAGTGTAGCTGAATTTAGAGTTCACCTTCAAATCTGCTTTGGAAGGATTTTTAACATGTCTTTAGGAATGTTTACAGTGAGAGCAGGGGTTTAGAGCAGGCAACAGAATGGAGCAGAGAAAACATGAGAAATATGGGAAGCTGGGGAAAATTCAATGTCAATGGCATTTTTAAAGAACTGTCCTCCAGTCTCCTTTTGATCTGGGGTTTGTCTCTTGCCTCACATTGAGAAGCCTGGTTATTGAAAAGACAATCAATCATATAGTCCTTCATTTCTAATTTGTCTGAGCAGTTACTTATGTTGGTCAGCTATTTTTGTGTAAAGACCTAGCTGGTACAGTCTCGGCTCCACTGGGCAGCTCGAAGCCAGTGCTTCTGAGGCCCTGTTCCCCTTGCTCTATCTCTCTACTTCTACTTTTGACATGCCTAGAAACTCTTTTAAATGTTCTTCAGAAGCATGTTAGAAAGGGAATTTTAAATTCAGCCATACCAGCCATTGATGGGATAAAATTGTTTGCATTAGTTTGTTTTGGAGCACAAATGATCTGTGCTAAAAGGATGATGTAAAGGATGATGATAAAGATGATGATAAAGGAAGAGGGGAGAGAGAGAAGGAGGGAGAGAGGGAGGGAGGAGGGGAGGGGGAACGATGGAGAGAGGGGCAGAGGGAAGGAGGAAGGAAGGAAGGGAAGGAGGGAGGAAGGAAGGAAAGAAAGAAAGAAAGATCCAAAAGTAACTGGGCCAGCAGCATCAGCATCTCCTGGGAACTTATTAAAATGCAAATTATCAGACCACACCCCAGACCTGCTGCATCAGGATCTCTGAGAGTGGGTTCCAGCAATCTGTGTTTTAATGAGCTTTCCAGGTGATTCTAACACTAAAGTTCTAGAACCACTACTCTAAGCTGCAGGTTGGATCTCTCATCCTCCTTGGACCAGTCAGCTAGCCAGAATATAATCTTTTCATGACAACAGCAGAGGTGCAAGAGGGCGAGCAGGAACAGTGGACCTTGAAGGCTCAAGCCAGGAACTAGCAACTAAAATACTATCTGCCCATGTTTCATTGCCAAAACAAGTCATAAGATCAAGGTCAGGGGCCTGGAAAGTATAAAGAATTGGGACAGAGAATTCCATATACCACAGAACTTAGCAAAAATAATATTGGGATACCACTTTATGGTATATAACACTTTTACACACATTATCTTACTTAATTCTCATAACAACGCTGTGAGGTAAGAAATATCTTCACTTGATGAAATTTAAAAGGTTCTTAGATGTTGAGATCAAGGCCATGCAGTTAATAAGACCCAGGGCTCCCATCTCCATGTTTGGGACTATGTCCACTGTGCCAAACTTGAGCCCATAGGTTCATAAGGCTCATAATTCTCTTTTGTGATCAAAAACATCTCCAATACATGGTGCAGTATATACACTGTGTCCTATAGTCCTTAGGCACCTAAAGAGAATGAGAAACAAAAACAGGAAAATATTTTAACCCCTTATCAGCTTCACGCTAGATAGTTGACTCTATTGCCAGGTTTCAATGTCCGAGTCTTTTTGCTTCTAATGTTTCCCCATAAACTTGAATTCTGAAGTTAATGAGCCTTCCTTTCAATATCCCATATCGTCAAAATTTCATACAAGGAGTTTTTCTGTAGAAACTTTTAAAAACTTATTTTCAAGTGACTATAATTTCACTAGAGTGCCAGAAATTGGGTGCGGTGAACAGGAGCACAGAAAGAAATGAACAAACAAGTGGAGTTTTTTTGTGTTGCCGAAGGTACATTCTGGGGAGGAAAATAAGATTAAAAAGGGAAATAAGTGTAAGACAAAACATGACATGAAGGGCATGGCATTTCTTGGTGCTGTAGTGTAGAATTTTAGTGCATCTGATGACTTAAATCTAACTGAAGAAAATGTTGTGAATCAGACTAAAATTGTATTTTTAAACATTTCAACAGATTAAGATAAAATATTTTTAAAAACTTTTTTTATTTTATTTGCCGTTCCCTTTAATCCCCTTCCCACTCCAACTCTCAAAAATTTACCCAGAAAACTCAGTAATTAAACCAAAGGGAGCTCAAAGAGCCAAGGCAAGCCAGCCAAAGAGTAGCAGGCTCCCTCCCACAGGAGCTAACGTCTGGATGCTGGGGTCTCCACTCAGAGCCTGGTAGTAAAAGCTGGTGCAGAATGAGGTCGTTCCGGAGGCTAATAGTAACCCAGCCTGAAGAAGACACAGCGCAGGAAACAAGACTCCTTCCTGTAGGCATCTGGGAATTGGGCACCGTGCGCCCCGTAGGAAGCCAAGCCTAAGGCCCCAGCTCTGGACAAGGCACCCAGGCGGTGGAAAGCGGCTCCCAGGCTGGCCATGGCTGTGGATTTTTAAAAACTTTTATGAGGGGGTTGGCTCATAAAAAAGATTCATCTGCTATTTCTACTTTTATGCATAAGGAAAGCGTCTCCCTCCCTCTCTCCTTTCCTGTCCAGCCCCTGGCTTGCCACTTCTCCCCTGACTGCTTAATGATTTAAGACACCAGAGGTGCTATAGGAGAAAAATATGACCCTGATTCTGAGTGTGATCTATAGGGATCTCTGAATGCACACCTTAATTATTGCTAACAAAGTAACATTTTAATAGCTTTAGGATGAAATTGATGAGCCAACCTGTTTGCTAGAAGCCTTGCAAAGTCACAACGTGACATCTTGTAGAAACAAAAGAAAGGGTGCAGTGGTGTGAAAGTACCTGGCTCTGTGTGCAATGGTCAGTTTTTCAAAGGTGCATTGTTCTTGTTCAGCAACTTTTTCCTTAGAACTTAACGTCCATTAAAGTCCATATGTTCATCTAATGCATTTCCATCTTATAAATAAGATGCAAATATCATGTTCTCCTTGTACTGAAGAATAAACTAAAGAAAGGCATCATGAGAGACAGCACAGTCTCCTAGCAAGGGAAAGGGGAGCAGTTGAGCATGAAATGCTGAATTTTTGAAGGCCAATGACTTCTCCATCTACTTCTGTAATGTTATAAGTTGGAAATAGTGGATGTGGAGTGACAAATTAGGTGGCTGAAAGGACAGATTTTAAGGAAGTAAGAAAAGAGAACTTGGCCTCCCGATTCCAAGGTATAACTGCCAAAGTCTCATATTAAGTGACAGGGATTATCTGGGCCTCAAGGAAGCTTGAGTACATAGTAGGTCTTCACTCCATCACAAGCCTTTGAAGAACACTACTATTTAATGATCCCAATTAATTCACATAGTGTCTTTGATTTCTCAGAGTGCACACTTAGTCCGCAGCGGCCATAGCCTTCTCTGGCATTCATGATGATGTCTGATTTTGGTAATTGGTTCCCAGTCATACCATAGCCACCTCATCACACAGCTGCAAAGCTGATTCAGGTCTGTAGAACCTCTTGCAGCTACTGCAAAGCACCTCTCAAGGGGCACCAGAGATGCTATCAATTATTCTTCAGCACCACTGTGGGATCATGATAAGATTGGTAGGGCTATTGCAGACACTCTCTGCTCAGAGAAGGCATTCTACTGTTTTTACTATTCTGGTGGAGCACTAGAATGCTTCAAGGAACTTCTCAGGGTGAATGACTTTAAATCCTGGAGATTGAAAGTGGAGATGAGTGGGTGGGATGCACAGATCCTTCTTACAAGCTCACAACAATGTCTAATTCTATTCCTCTCCTCCATGGCTCTTCTCCGTCTTGGCAGGGAATTTAGACTTCCTTTTTGGAGGGAAAGGGCTCAGCATGTCTTCTCCCAAGTCAACTTCTATGATATAATTTTCATTCCTTATGTCCTTTGGAGTCTTACTTTTCATTACTCAAAAGCCATGTTGGGGGAATTCAAAACATCCTACTTCCCTGCCTTTTTTCCCCCTAAAATGTTGAGTTTGAAAATTCTATTTAAGAACATCAAAGCTAAACTTTGGAGCTTTCTTTCTTTTCCTTCCTTCCTTCCTTCCTTCCTTTTTTCCTTCCTTCCTTCCTTCTTTTTCCTTCTTCTTGCATTTCTTCATCTTGAGTGGTGAGTAAGGAATATATTTTTACTGTCCGAGTTGGGGGGAAAGGGAGGTGGTAGGAGGATTTACCAAGGATGGTGCCTTAAGTTACTTCAAACTAGTCTCCTACATCACAGTTATGTTCCCATCATTAAAGAAAACGCAGAACATGCCCAGATAGAGTATAAATAAGACTGCTCTCTTTCTCAAGAATTAACCACTCAGTAAGAGGAAAAATTGGGAAAAGAGCTTAAGGCAGCAGGGGAGAAAGAGGAGAAAGTAAAGAGCTATTAAAACATGCTAGGCCTTTTAGCAGGTATTAGTTTTCCATATAGCCACACAGTCATGAACATAACTCAATAATAAATAACTTCCTGGTGAATAATATTGAGCTAAAGCTTATTTAGGGAGCCCCAGTACACCTGAGTCAAATTTGTATCATATCTTGTTACATGTTTCATTCGGTATATATAAATAACAATGTGTAAATACTCAAGGCATTATGTGTCAGTAGACGGAGGAGGTACTGCAAATATTTGCAAGAAGTAGGGGAAGTGGGCAAAAGAACGTCATTATAAAGAAATTAAAGAAGGTAGGTCACCCTATTGAGCTAAAGAGAGTGAAGAAGACAGAAAAGAGAAAGGAATTTGGCAGAACTAGTTTCTTAGGACAAACAACAGGGTTAATTTCTCAGGACAGGTAGCTGAGATAGTTTCTTTTTTGAGGCCCCACGGAGAAAAATAGGATGGAGTTGAGAACTAGTTAGTGCCAGATAGAAGATGGTCCTAATTTCTCCACTACCCAACTTTGTCTCTCATTATATGCCCATTACAATACATGCTAAATGACACTCTCTCCAGTGCCATGACAGTTTCAATCCTGCCCGTTTATCGTAATAAACTGGGTAGACCTCAATTCTTAGAAATCTTCACCTCTTTTCCAAGAAATACATTAATATTCCACCCCCTGCTTAAAGTATAATCAAGAAAGAATTATAAAAGTAAAACCCCAGCAACACACAGGGGCTGCTCTGTTCATGGAGCCACCTGCTTTATGTTCCTCTTTTTAATAAACTTGCTTCTGTGTAACTCTGGTGGCTTGTTCTTGAGTTCTTTCTTGTACAAAATCAAGAACATTTGGGGCTGGGTCCCCAACTCTAGGGATCTCCCATTCCTGTATCAGAAATACCTAATAACATTTGCAGAAGTATATCTGAAATTCTTGAAGAATTAGCAGAGTTTTGATAAAGTCTCTTAACAAATAATCTTGAAAGTACATTATGCATTTTAGGTGGGGTTAGGGCAAAAGCTTTTGGCCAAGACAGAAGACTTCTCTCAGATTCTCAATTTATGTGTTTATCTCAATGAAGTAGGCCCATATCTAAGATTTCTTCAGATTCTGAGGAGAAAAAAAATCATTAAAGAAATTTCAGGATAGTTAAATCAAACTTTCATAAAGACATCTGTTGGTATCAAGATTCAAACCAATGTACGGGATCAATGCATCAAACAAGACAGGAGCTTCTAATATGCAAATAAGCAAAATAAATGAGTGCAGTTCGAAAAGAATCTAGTCTTACTTAAAATTTAGAACTATAGATTTGATTGTAGACTGGGTTTTCCAGGAAGCAGAGCCTGAGGCAAAAGCCTAAGTGCTACTAGTTTATTAAGGAATGCAATCCCAGGAGAACAGAAGAGAGATAAAATGGACTGGAGGCATGGGAGAAAAGAGGGACAACTTGAGCATGTGTTTCTAAGCTGTCTAGCTCATAGATTAATTGTAACCGATGGCTGGATCTCGTAGGACCATCTTCTGAGGCACTCTATGAAGAGTTGCTTCTCAGGACAGCCCATCTAGGAGCAAGAAGAGAGAGGAATTCAACTACTGGTCTCTTCTAAAGTTAGTTAAAGTTCTACCCATGGGGGAGTTAACACCCCCTTTCTTCCTAGTTGTTTACGCCTTAGCAACAACAGGGAAGTTCCTGGGCAGAAGGTGACTGGGAGCAGTTTAGAGCAGTATGGGCAATGAAGAAGCATGAGGAAAAGTGCTCTGATGTATAAGGCATGAAGCAAATGTGGTCGCACAAAACTGGTCACTGCCACAGCCAAGGATACCACAGATGGGTAAAGCCAAGAAGATCTGGGTGGGCATGGGAAAGTAACTGTTGTAATCTTTTAAATAAAGGTTTCGTTTTATACCTTCTCAAATAAGAGAATGAGCTGTCGAGTAGTGTGAATATTCATTGAAAACAGGAAGTTTACCCAATAATTCTCAATAGTAAGTGAAGAGTATGGGGGGTTAAACTTGTACTTTGTCCAAACAGGGTAGGAAAAGAGGTTTCCTCTATTGGTTCAGTATTCACTTTATTGACATCAAAGAGGACATTGAGAACGATATCTTGTTAACTGACAAGGGGTATTGTGGTCATTTATAATAATGGCTAACATTTGTAGAGGTCTTGCAAAGAGTTTTGCTTTGAATCCTTGTGTTAATACTACTATGCAGCAACTGAGACACAGAGAAGCCAAGTGTCTTGCCCACAAGCACACAGCAGTTAAGGGGCTGAGCTAGGACTTAAATTCATGGGGTCTGACCCGGAAGCACACTTATAATCCTTATATTGGTCTTTGACTTTTTGCTGGAAAACACAATTGCAATTACTTCTTTTTTCCAAAATTTATGCCTTCCTCTGAGAAGTCTTGAGGTTTTCTTAAAATGTAATTAAGAGTATGCATATCTCCCAAACAGTGGTCCAACAACATAGCCTCTGGAAAACAATGAAACTGCTAGAGTTGTGATAAAAGAGAAACGGCATCCCAACTTGCATCTGTTAATAGTCACAAGGTCATGAATTGATCATATGTCCCTATTGGGTGACACAGCAACACCCCAGAAAACTTCTGATGACCAGAAGGCATCTCAGGTGAATTAGGAGACTGTTCCTTTCTCCAGGAGGGCACAGGCTTTAGCCCATACTAGTCCTCTAGGCATAGAGGCTTTTCACAGTGAACAGAAGTTGTGAAGTTGGGGTGGGGTGGGGGCTTCAAGGAGCAGAACAAAGTGCAGAGAGCTCCCACTGACTCCAAAGCATGTTCTTAACTGTTCTGTTCCCACTACGAACCAGGAAAAAGTCTCAATTCCCTGTTCAGAAAGCTTCCAAAAGCAAATCTTGTTGCTTGCTCTTAATGTATTTTTTTCATGCTCCACAGATGTCCTTTCTCATAAATTCAGAAGTATCTGCACGTCTCAAGGTGAGCTGATATCTTCTTTTTATTGCCAGCAGTTTACAGGCAGTGGATCTGACATTAAAAAAAATACAGCACACGCTTTTGGGAGTGTGACCCTCTTTCCCAACTTTTTCCTCATCTTCTAATCCTCTTTGCGCTCTTCACCTTTGCACTTCTGGTTAGCACACAGAGGGGGCTTTGGAGACCCTCCTGGATTCTTTGACATCTTGCACAATTGGGAAAGCATGCATTTTTCTCTACAGATTGTCTCATAGAGACACAGCATCTGTCTAACCCCAAAAAGCCTCCAGAGAACTTACTTTAGCCCTTTTCCAACTAACCCATTTTGCACGCTTTCTGAAAAGAAACAATACAAAACATCTCCACAGGAGAAAGCAGGAGAGATATTGGTTCTGTGTAAATATCTCAAAAGAAATTTATGATGCTAATGGGAAATTGAAACTCCTAAAACAACTGCCATTTTGTGAACCCAGGCAGCAAATTTTTATTACCTCATGCATGGGACTTCCCTCATCTCCTTCCTGAGGGACAGTGGTCATGGACCCAGTGGTCTCTCCACCTCTTCTCCATTTTTAATGGCACTTGCTGTGAAGAATTTTGATAAACCATCAGTTCAGTTAACTTGAACAGATTTGCGTGCTAGTAGATAGAAAGCCCAGACACTTCTTGTGGATACAATAAAATGCATTGTGTGACTTGCAGGGACTGTTAGTTCTCTACCTAGCTTCTGTTTTCTCATTCTTCTTTCTAAGGAAACCTCTGTATTATTGGTCTAGCCATATGCCCAGGTAAGACATTTCCCCTGCCAGTTAGCAGCTAGGAGTGGCCAGTTGACGAAATCTCAGCCAATGAGATGTAAGCAGGAGGTGTTCAGAGGAACTTCTGTGAAAGCATCATCAAAGAGACTCTTTTCTGACCTTCTGCCTTTCCTCCTTCTTCGGACCAGTAACTTGAACATAAAAGCTGTTACTTTAGCTGCCAACTAGGCCATGAGCCAATTTCAAGGAACAAATTTTTAGCTACAGGTGGCAAAGAAAAAAAGAAGGAAGCATCCTAGTTTTCTGATAACTGAAGAACTGTCATATCAGCCCTGAGTTGCCTGCATCTAGCCTTATTTTATCCAAGAGTGAAAAAACTCCCATCTTGTTTTAGCTAAGGTTGTTATATTTTTCTATTCTATGCAATACCCAATCCTAACTAATATATTACATCTGTGATACAAATATGCCAATAATGCCTTCTCCTGACAGATTAATCAGGTATCTATCACTATATTTGTTCATCGTCCTTAGGTGGCAAGTTACAAAAGCCAACTAGAGGCCGGGCTCGGTGGCTCAGCCTGTAATCCCGTGACTTGGGAGGCCGAGGTGAGAGAATTGCCTGAGTCCGCAGGTTCAAGACCCACCTGGGCAACTTGGTGAGACCTCGTCTCTACAATAAATAAAAAAATTAGCCGGGCGTGGTAGCGCGCACCTGTCGTTCCAGCTCCTTGGAAGGCTGAGGCAGAAGGATTGCCAGAGCCCAGCAGGTCGAGGCTGCGGTGGCCGGGAGCGGCCACTGCACTCCAGTCTGGGCGACAGAGTGAGATTCCAACTCAAAAAATATATATATTTTTTCAATTATAAGAGTAATAGATGGCATGGTTTTAAAAAATAAACACATAAGGATAAAAAAAAATGACTGTCAGTCAGTCCCCTGTCAGTCTCACCCCCTAGAGATAGAGATGGTTACTATTCCTTATGTCCTCCTAGACATTTTAATGCACTTAAAGCACATGCTTTTTCTTTTTACAAGTAGCGTATCTTAGAAACCAGAGCCCTAAATTTTGGGGCTATAGCTTATGCTGTGTTTTATTTTCAACATATTACCGTTGACATGGATTTTTACTTTGAATATTTCTCTTATTGCTCTGTATTTTGGCAGTTGAGGGAAACTGCTAGGGGAGGGAGGGGCATACCTCATCAACAAGGGTAACTGCATGATCAATGTTTATGTACCTAACCCTGAGTTGTACCCCACATCTTTATAATAAAACATATATGTATAAAAAATAAACAATAAAATGTATACATATTTTATTTTTAAAAGTAGGAAAGTCTGTATGGACAGAACACTTCGAGTACATTCCTTTTCCTGTTCTCTAAATTATGTAATCTTATACTTTTCAGCATCGGGGGCCTTATTCTGGACACCACTGTATCTGACCCAAACTTGGTTGGGATTGTTGTCTACACACCAGTTATTAATGGTAAGAATTAGATACACTGTTTCATGATAATGTCAAATCTTTATATACTCCCAGGTAACAGGAGCCTTAGGGTCAGATTCAAGGAACCTGTCCTCCCATCCCATCCGTTCTCCCTCCAGCCCCATGTTGTTGCTCCAGTGTTGCCCAGTGGAAATTGCATTCCCTGGTGTCAGAATGTAGAACACATCCTTGAAAAGAACTGGTTCGTAATCCTATCATTTGAAAGTCAGTCATACCTGACTTAAGGTTAGTGTGGCAAAATACGGTATTTCAAATCTGTATTGTCATTTACTTTGGGCTTATCTGCTTTCTTATATTGTTTTATTGCTGCTTCTATCAATTTTCCTGGATAAATTAGAGTTAGTTATGTTTAAGCATTGCTTGAATCAGTACAATTCATTAAAATCTATTTTAGATCTCTGCTGATCCCTTTAAAGTCTGCCTTATGCTTTTTTTCTCATCTATACATGAAAGTAAAATAACATTTAAATTCACAGGGATTTTTGCATGAATTACATTTAATAAAAATAATTTTAATCCTATCCTACTGGCTTTGAGATGGCTGTCATTTAACTGAATTTTAGTATAGCCTAGACCAATATAATGTTAAAAAGTAATTCTACCTGGGAAAAACATGTCAAGGGATATAATGTGTATTTAATATAAATTACTTTTGTATATCTATGTAAAATAAAATATGTTATACCAAGTTCTCCAAAAATCTAATTTCATATCTAAAATTCTACTGAACATTTTTATTTTTGTATACCTTTAGAATATCCTTTAACAAATTTCCCCTATAGGTTTCGCTGTTTTCCCAGTGCCACCATTCTCTCCCTCACTTTCCCTTAAAATCTTAGAACCATCTATCTCAACCTGAGCCCTTCATCCTCTTTGACTAGAAGATGGCCAAATGTCATCTGTTTGCCCTCTAACACAGTTCACTTGTTCTTTCTTTTCTATAACAAACATATCCCGCCATCATAGTCTAAGGTCCCTCTGCAGCCATCATTCAAGTAATAAGAGTAGCCTTCCTGACTCAGTGCAAATTAAAGGACACTAACACACTAATCTTCCTTAAACGTTGTTTTGATGAACTTAACAGTGGTTTCCTCCTGCCTATCAAATCAAATTTGAATTCTTCGGCCTAGCTTTCAAGGCCTTCTATATGCTGTTGGACTCAGTATTTCCAAAAGATGTGCACAACATTTTCCATGATCATTCTAATTAGATTCTTTTATTGTCTCTGTAAGATCATCTAATTTTCATTGCTGGGATTACTCTTATTCCTTCCACCTGTTCGTGTTCTCTTCTGTGAATATTAATTGATGAATTCTTTAGCATAAATATTACTTAATAACGACTGTTAGACCTGTATTGAACAACATTTCAGTGAGAAATTTAGCTGGAATTACAACAGCCTTTTTATGAGTAAGGCTTTAATGAATATTTCAGTTCTTTTATCTTACATAAGAAACAACTCTAAAGCTACACTGCAGTGCTCTCCTTGGAAATCTGTGCCATAGCCCAGTGTGGTAGTATAATCTTTTTTTGTATCTCAGTAAGTAAACCTCTTAGTTGGGTATCACAAAGAGCTCATCTTATGTTAAATTCCATTCTTTGGAAACATTGAGCCAGGCGCAGTGGCTCATGCCTGTAGTTTCAACGACTGAGGCAGAAGGATTGCCTGAGCCCAGCAGGTCGAGGCTGTGGTGGCCATGAGTGTGCCACTGCACTCCAGCGTGGGTGATAAAGTGAGACTCTGACTCAAAAAAAGAAAAAAATTCTGGCTGGGCCCGGTGGCTCATGCCTATAATCCCAGCACTTTGGGAGGCCGAAGTGAGAGGATTGCCTGAACCCGTGGGTTCAACACCAACCTGGGCAACTTGGCGAGATCTTGTCTCTACAATAAATAAAAAAATTAGCCAGGTGTGGTGGCACACGCCTGTAGTTCCAGCTACTCAGAAGGCTGAGGCGGAAGGATCGCCTGAGTTCAGCAGGTTGAGGCTACGGTGGTCACTCCAGACTGGGTGACAGAGTGAGACTCTAACTCAAAAAAAAAAAAAGAAAAAGAAACATTGACAGAAAAGATTCACTCTGTTCCTCAAATAAGATGGAACTATTGAGAATTTCATTTCATTTTAAATTGCCTGGGGACTATTATAAGGACCTCTGTTCTTCATCATCATCATCATTATCATCATTATCTGCTGTTTAGTATCATGTGCCAGATAACTTATAGATCTTTTATGCATGTTATAGATATATAATACTCACAATAATTTGTTCAAGAGCTCGTATTTAGTAAATAGTCAGGATTAAAACCCAAGGCTGCTTGATTCTAAAGCCTTCGATTTTTTTCTTCATAATATAGAGCTACTAATTTATCTTTTTTATTAGATAAAGAATACATACATTGTTTAAAGTAAGGCATAGCTGTGTTGATATTATGATCAGGATATCATTTAGTACTTATTAACATTTCTCAGAACTAGTAGCATTTTCTAAAATGTATTTCATAACACTTGTTCTGGGAGATATTAAAAAGTATAACTTGAAAAGTGAGTTCTGTGGTCAATTAAGTTTGGTAAACATTAGGTTAAACAGCTTTGTTTACTACAGGATTTCTTAAAGCCTTCATCATGCAAACATATACTGTGAGTCTCTCTTTCTGGTTCTTCTCTTAGCTAGGTGTTGGGATTTCTGGATCTAACTTTCCTTCAAATCCCACAGATGACATTTTGGGAACCACTGACCTAGGGCTTATATGATATCTTTTTATCACAGTCTACTTTGGACAATAATATACCACTTTACATATAGGACAAGAACCTTCTACCAGTGTATGTGAATTACCACTCCTCTTTCTCATATGTTCTTTTTTGTCATACATTTTACTTTGCTATAAGCCCTGTAATACATTGCTATTCTTTTTGCTTTAAATAGTCAGTAGTTTTTTTAAGGATTAAAAATGAGAAAATTGTATCTTTTATGTTTCTCATACAAATTTATATTTCCAGCACTCTTCTTTTCTTTGTGTGGATCCAAGTTTTCATCTGGTATTATTTTCCTTCTGCCTAAAGAAGTTCCTTTAATGTTTCTCGTAGGGCAAAACTGCAGAGAAAATAGAGGCTTTGGGCATGATCTCTCCCAGCACGCTTCTCTTTCCTTTCTCTTCACCGCTATTCTTTTCTCTGACAATGTCTATTTTTAACTTCTTTCACTCTAGCTCAGAAAGAGAACTGGTGCTTTTGCCCAAGACTGCCTGCACCCTGGGTACCATTCCATTACAACCCCAAGTGGGATCCTTACTCCATCAAAACTTTTTCTGTATCTCCCCTGTCTTCCTCTCCCATTTTTTCCCTTCAGCCTACAAATGTGCTCAAGTTGTTCATCCTGGCTCGCTTTTCCCAGGGTGCACTACCTTCTCGAGCTTCTGTCCTCTCTTCTACTCTTCGCATCAGACTTCCCCAAATGTTGTCTATACTTTTTCAGTTCCTTACTGTACAGTATTTTCTTCTTCACACTCTGCTAACTGCTTTTACTAAGCTCCCCAGTGATCTCCTGATTACTTTATACAATTACTTGTTTTTCAATCTTCATAAATGTTTGATACTATTTAATGTACCCTTTTTGCAACTCTACCATTTCTCATCTCATTTTCTGGCAAGTTTTTTTCCCTATCTATCTATCTATCTATCTATCTATCTATCTTTCTATCTATCTATCTATTTTTTGAGTTGGAGTCTCACTTTGTCGCCCAGGCTGGAGTGCAGTGGCACACTCACAGCTACTCCAGCATCGACCTGCTGGGCTCAGGTGATCCTTCTGCCTCAGTCTTCCAAGTAGCCGGAACTACAGGCGTGTTCTACCACGTCCGGCTAATTTTTGGTTTATTGTAGAGACGAGGTCTCGCCAAGTTTCCTGGGCTGATCTTGAACCCGCGGGCTCAGGCAATCCACTCACCTCGGCCTCCCAAAGCGCTGGGATTACAGGCTGAGCCACTAAGCCCGGTCAGTGTTTTTTTTTCTTTTGCTGGTTTCTCCTTTCTACCTGCTTCTTAAGTGTTTATATTCTTCAGCATTCAGTTATTGATAATCTTGATTGTCTTCACCTTCTTTATGAGTGGTATTGTCTAATCCAGAGGTTTTTAAAGTGTGGTCCTCAAACCAGCAGTATCACCTAGATCTTGTTGGAAAATCAGATTCTCAAGTCTAAATCAGAAGCTCTGAGGTAGAACCAACCCCCAATTGATTCTGATACGTGCAAAAATTTGAGAACCACTTATTTTTGTCATGTGACTTCAACTTTTTATCTCTAGTCCGCACACATCTTTCCATTTCAGATTCATACTGTGAACTGGATATTTCTATATGGAAGACCCAAAGCCCCCAAAACCTGCTTCTCCTTCTGTTTCCCATTTTCATTAGTAATGTTATCATCTACCCAGTGTTCCAAACAAGACATCCCCACATTCCCTTCTCCCTCTGCTTATACTCTCCACTTTTATCTGCTCTTGAAATAACGTTGGAATTAGAAATCCATTGGCTAGAAGAAGGATGAGAACTAAGTTAGTGTAGTCCAAGAGAATTAAAAAGGGGACATTTATTCAGTGATTAGGAAGTTACTTGAGAGTTCAGTTTTGCCGATTAGTAGGCTAAATAAATGAAGTCAAATCTTGCAATAGAATTATTATTGACAATAAAAAATGGGTGAATCACATCTCCTAGAAGAGCAAGGATGAATCTGAAGAAGTTAATAGATGATAAGTTATTCCATTTATATAAAGTTCAAAAGCATGAAAACTAAGAGCTATATTACTTAGAATGCATGTACAGCTGGTAACCACAGAGAAAAGCAAGAGGATGAAAATGACAATTAATAATATTTATCCTGATGGCAAAGGAAGGGTATGGGACTGGGGAGAGGTATACAGAATACTTCAAATATGAAGGCAATAATGTCTTTCTTAAATTGGATGGTGGGTCCATGGGTGTTCTCTGTAGTATGATTCTTTATAGCATGCATATATTTTATAAATATTATCTGTGTGTGTGTGTGTGTGTGTGTATGTGTGTGTGTGTATGAAGTAGTACAGAACAATAAAAACCCTGGAAGTAGTACTTTTAGAGTTCTTACTAAGTGGTCAACAATGAAAATACTTAGGATAACACCCAGAAGTCCAGATGAGGAACAGTTTCCAAGATAAGAGTGATGTGGGTTTGTTTATGGAAAAGAAGGCAAAAGAGTAGTAGATAAGAGAAAGTTGGAGTTACATGAGAGATGGTGACTAATGCGGGAGCGAGACCCATGAAATGACAGGCTACAAAGCAGCCTTGGAAAGAACGGATGACCCCTTGGTTCAATGTGGTGAGGAAAGGAGTCCAGAAGGGAGGCAGGTGGAAAAACACAGATGTGAGGTCTGGGGCAGAGACTATGATGAAGGGCCTTGCAACTGACAGCCTCCGCTGTCCCGAGAGAGGAGAGGGAGTCATTTCTCTAGGGCAACGTTTCCCAGGCCTTTTCGTGTGATGGCACCCATAAAAAAATTATAATATTTGGGTGGCACGTAGGGTGAGGAAGGCAGCCATTTGTAACCAGACATGCCTGGACTGATGCTGCAGCCATGCCGAGAGCCTAGAGGATCGTTGTTTGACATACCTGTAACCCATTTGAGGCATGCTGGCTGGGAAATGCTGACTGAGGGAGGTGTTTCTCAACCTTTTTGTTGCTGTTGTCATCATCTTCTGAAGGAGCCATTTAAGATAATGTTTGTTTTCCCTAAATGTGCCTATCCGTGAAATTTTCCTATCACAGAGATACTGTTTATCCATTTATGTACTGTTTGTATATCCATATTTTATAAATAAATTAAGTTTTTCTTCTCCCCTCCAGAACCAGTTTTCACCTCCAGTAAGAATGCATGGTCTAGGGCAAAGGGAATAGAAAACGAGACTTTGTCAGCCATTCACCTGTTTGTCTACATATGTGCTGGGCAGGAGGTGGTCAAGTTGGTGGGCTAGGGGCCTGGGAGTGAGCATGCCTGCCCTTGTTTAGATGAAAGGGTCTTCACTAGGAGAGGGGTCCATGCTTTCTCTGAAAAATATGAAAAAAATAGAAGACATGTTTCTGCATCCCTTTGCATTTCATTTCTTGAAACTAAAAGTAGTTTCTGTGTGTGAGTTTTGATGGAGTCTCGGTGGGAGGATAGCTGAAAATGCATCGATATACGGAGGTGGCTAACATATGTAGGTACATATGGGAGGTACGAGATCTGTTGTGCCTTTGATTATAAAGTTTTTATTTTTTTTAAGAAAGTGGACTTTTGCTTTGGGCTCCCATGGGAATGTGCAAAAGACTTCTTGACAGAATTTGAAATATATTCTGTGAGGTGAGTGCTAAACATTTTCTGGAAACATATTTCTAAACTCATCAAAACATAAATTTGGATTTTAAAACAGTCCCTAGATGAACCTAATGATAATTTCGACAAGCAAATGTTATTTCTTCAACCAAGCTTGTTTTAGCATAAGGCATTTAAAATTAGGTCTGGCGGATACCAAGGACTCTCACTTATTATTTATTGTATTGACAAGCTGTTTTTACTAATTTTTTAACTTACGTGAGGCTATCTTTAGATGTTCTCCACTAGCTTTAGCAGCACAGTTAGTCCCTGAAAAATTTAAATAATTCAGAAGAAATGCTGATAAACTAGCTTTTAGTAGAAACAGTGAATGTCATGATAGCAAAAATAAAAAATAAAAATAAAAAAAGCGTTTTTGACACAAAAGAATGCTATTCCAAGGTAATAATTCTGCTATAGTTTAAAAATATAACAAATGACCATGATAAGACTAGGAGAGGTTAAAATTTTTGATTAGTCCCTTCAATAATTATGTTGTTTACCTTAGAATTTTATTCACCTTGTCTGGAAAAGTTATACCAGTGTCCTTCTGGTTCATTTTCTTCTAGTTTGGTGCAATTGTGTTATGTCTGTGTTCCCTGAGCTACAGTGTGACAAGTTGATAAAATGCTTGTAAGAGTTTATTTCTATTTAGTATCATTATGTTAGTCTGTTACATGGTAACAAAGAAAAGATAAAAGTAATTTTACAAGGTTTTACCAACAAATTTGTGAGTTTAGAAGAAAGCTGCAACTAATCATTAGTGACTTTTTGTCTCAAACTCAATTCCTGGGAAGTTGCAGCTGAAATAGATATTCTCGGGCTTAACAGTAAATGGACTTTCTGCGTTTGCATTGAAGCATTCCATATCCAATAAAATAGCAAAGAGAACATTACCCTCAAGAGAATCCCCAGAGTAAATGAAGATGAAAAGGAAACTGCAATTTATGCCTTTCTACGGAAAATATCTTTCCCTGAAAAATGTGTCTGAATGTAATCTTTTGCTTTGAATTAGGTATAATTCTTACGTTAGATTCTTCTCCTTTTGAGTGACCACGAAGAGAAATCTAAAAAATGATTGATTACAAGGTGTTTTTTTTAACCGGTTTAACCCTTGTTCGTTTATCCAGTAACTCTTTGTGAAAATGATTGTATTATGTAGTGAAAATGCTTGCACCTCTTTGAATTTCTAGGATATTTCCATTTGCCCTCACTTAGAGGCACAAGTTCCTGGCCTTGTTTGTTTACTGTTATCAGTCGCGTACCAGTGCATGCCAGTTAGTCAATGTTCTATTCTAATTGTTTACATATTTTTTTTAAAGCCAGAAAATTTAACAGTGGAGGGCTGTATACCAACTTTAGTAGCACTAATGTTAGTAAGTCCTGATAACCCACTACCATCAGACCAGATCATTGTTTACTTTAGAAATGAGCCCAGATTTAGAAAATCCACACTTTGAAAAGCAGTCATCACGAACTTCCAGTGGAAAATTCGTTCAGTAACTAGAAGGCAGTTTAGGTGGTTATTTAAATTATGGACACCAGGTCATTTATTCCCTTCCTTCCCTTCTTTCTCCTTCTCTTTCTTCCTTTCTTCCTTTCAACAAAGTAATAGTCTATGAGTTGAAAATCAACACAGATTGTAGACTCTTCTAACCAATGATTCTCCTGTAAGTTAAAGTTTAGGATCTACAATTAAGAAAACAAGTCAGAATCACATGATTTGTATACATTGTTTAGTAGTAGAAGTATTAACAATAGTAGTCAACATTTGTTGAGTCTTTACCATGTCCAGAAACTGTGTTAATACAGGTAACTTGGATTAACAATGGGTCATAGCACCTGGTCCAGATATCCAGCTGCAGTTGTTCTCTAATGCTGCTTGTGCTAAGCATCTTTCTTGTATGCATTATTTTATTTAATTCTCTTAGCATCTTTGTGAGGTAGACATTAAATTATCATTATTTTCAGATTAGAAAATAGAAGCTCCAAGAGATTAAATATCAGTGAAGTCATAGTAAGTGATGGAGGCTATTTGCAAACTCGCATGGTAGGAACCACAGTCATAACTTTACAAACGACAGACCCTGCATGTGCTTGGTTATTCTATCTAGTCCAGGTGACTCTTAGACACATTTTACAAGAAATTTATTGTCCTTTAAAAAAGTTGTTCAGAACTCCCAGGGATGCATTTTTAAAAACAGTTACATAATGAACTGCATTTTAAATTTCCTTAAGCATTTGCTTTAATGAATTTTTTATTTACCAGATGAATTGTGATGAGGAAATCATGAAGCTATATTTAGTTTAAGATAAAGTCATTATAATTTCAGTTTTTAAAGTAACAATATTTAAATTGCTTAATTTTTCGTGCATTTAGCACAAAAAGATATCAACCTCTCAGCCTAAAAAAGGAGGGGAGAGTTCATGCTTTTCCTGTTTCTGTAACTTACATTTTTTCTGTGATTAAAAAAATATTAAGTTCCTATTTCTACAGTAACCCATTAGGATTATTAGAATACAGTGAATGCCAAAACTTTACTATCAGGCAATATGTAGGTAATAGACAGGTAATATAGGTCAACTTTGAACAAAATCACTCAGCCTGCATTTCTGAGTATAATACTTACATATACCCCAGATCAGCTGCTCAGATTTGGAAGCTGCTAGGGCTGGATTTCTCTCTAGTGAGTTACCTATTGCTGGGTCCTAACAATTACATCCTAAATTATCAAGCCAAGAATTCATAATCTAGCAACAGCCAGATAATCCTTTTGCAAAACAAAACAAAAGAAGGTAGTTTTTGGTTTTGTTTGGAGGGGGGGGGAGGGGGGGATGGGAAATCTGTCTTGCTTCCAGGTAACTTGGATTAACAATGGGTCGTAGCACCTGGTCCAGATATCCTGCTGCAGTTGTTCTCTAAACCTCCCCCCTCAGTGTATTCAGTGTGATGCAAACAGAGTTCTGCCTGCACTTATTTTAAGAGGTTCAGTTCTTTTGATTTCATACTTCTTTCAGAGCTCATTCTTCCAACTGGTGCACATTTCTTTAAGTATTTGAGTGGAATTGCTAGTTGGTAGGGTGTGCACATCAACAGTTTATTATGAAGCAATGACGAAGTGCTTTTCAAAGGAACTGTAACAATTGACACTCTTGCTAGCTTTGTGTAAGAGTTCTCAAACAGTTAATGTTTTTAGGCTAGAGGTTTTTGCCATTTCTGATGGGTGTGAAATGGTATTTGTTGTGCTTTTCTTTGCATTTCTGTGATTACCAATGAGGTTCCCTTTTCATATGTTTACTGGCAATTTGGTTCATCTCTTTTTTGAACTATCCGAATCCTGTTTCCTTTTTTTCTATTTGTAGGAGTTCTTTATAAATTCTGGATGGTAGTCCTTTGCCAATTATGTGTGTTGCAAAAATATTCTTCAACTCTGTGACTTATCTTTCCACTTTCTCTACAGTGTCTTTTGATGAACAGAAGGTTTTAATATACTGTAGTCAAATTTGTCAACCTTTTCTTTTATGGTTTGCAGTTTTTCCATTTTGTTAAAAAAAAAAAAATCCTTCCTAACCAGTCTATATTATCTTGTAAAACTTAATAATTTTTCCTTTACATTATGTCTTTAATTCACCTGGAATTTATTGTTCAGCATGAGACAAGAGTGATGATCAAATTTCATGAGTCTTTTGTCATATAATAACCAATTATCTTAGCACTGCTTATTGAAAGTCTGTAGTACTATTTATTGATCGGCATTACTTCCTTTATCATGCCTCTGGTTTTGTGTGTGTGTGTGTGTGTGTGTGTGTGTGTGTGTGTGTGTGTGTATGTTTATCAGATCAAAGCCCTGCTTGATTCCTGGTTTGCTAAGGGTTCTTAATCCTAAGTGTTGAATATTATAGATTATTCTGCATTTATTCACACAGTTACATTGTTTTTCCTTCGTTTATTTGTTAATGTGCTGAATTGCATTGATTTATTTCCAGCTATTCAATCAGTCTTGCATTCCTAGAATAAATCCAATTTGGTTGTGATGTATTATACATTAATATTTTGCTGAATTTGATTTGCTAATTGATTAGTATTTTTTAAGTTGTTTATATTATCCTTTTAATGCTTGCACTGTCTGTAGTGATGATTTTTATTCTTGATATTGGAATTTGTGTCTTCTCTCCCTTTTCCTTGATATATTCAGGAAACTGACTTAGCTTCATTTATTTTCTCTGTTGCTTTTGTTTTCTAGTTCATTGATTTGTATTCTTATACTTATTATTCCTTCTTAACACTGTCTTTTAGTTTAATTTTTTCTTTTTTTCTAGATCACTAATATGAAGCCTTTTTTCTTTCCTCATATAAGTATTTGATGCTGTGAATGCCTGAGGACTGCTTTTATGTGCCTCCCATATTTCTTAATATGTTGTGTTTTCATTTGCATTAAATTCAAAATATTTTCCAGATTTCTTTGTGTTTTCTTCTCTGACCTGTGGGTTATTTGGAAGTGTGTTGCTTACTTTCCAACTGTCTGAGGGAATCCCCAGATACCTTACTTTTCTATTACGGGTAAAGCGTGTACTTTGCATGTTCTATTCATTTCTGATTTATTGAGGCATGTCTTATGGCCCACGATGTGGTCTGCCTTTATTAATGTTGCAGTGTACACGTGTAAAGTGTATTCTGCTGCTGTTGGATGGTGTGTTCTATAAGTTTAATTTAGATCAAATTGACAGATTGTGATGATCTGAGTAATGCTCGATTGCTCCCCTAGATACCAGTGAACCAAAGGGGCAGGGAACTGGTAGAAAGAAGTTTATTTTTGCGTTCGAATCCAGAAAGCAGAGCCAGACTTGAGGTCTTTCTGAAAGAATTTTACAGTTCACTTTTTTAAAAAAATTCTTTTATTTTGTTTTATTTTTATTATAAAGATGTGGGGTACAATTCAGGGTTAGGTATATAAAGTTGATCATGCAGGTACCCTTGTACAGTTCACTTTTATAAGTCTAGAGTCGTTAGTATCTACACATTAGCCTCATGACCAGCAGAGCATTGTATAGAATTTGAGTTTCAACTGCATTTATCCATAGTGACTTTTTTCGGTCTAGACTTCTTGGTGCCAGGTATCAGAGGTGTCTCATAGATTTTATCAGTAGGGCCCGGCAGACGCATTAATCAAGCTTGCCATAGAGTAAAGGGAGTTTACAAGGCCTAAGACATCATACGTTATGCAACAGTTATATAAATAACAAAACTTATGAGTACATTGATATGAAAGTTATACAAATCACAAGGCTTACAATTACATTGATCTATATTACTCAAACTTATAACCACTCAGAAAAAGGGAGTAAATGGAGATTTGCATCTTTCAGTTGATTGAGTGTAGACTACAGGGAAGTCAAGGCTCTCTTGCAGCTACTTACTGGGAGTACATAAGAGATAAGGAAAGAGCACCTTTTCTTAGCTCTCAGGAATATTGTTCAGGAAAGTACAGGAGTGCTTGAGCCCTGGCCATGCCCTTCTCTAGGGGCTGTGACAATATGGACAGACATTAGTCTCTATATCAAGATACTGTTACTAAAGTCTTCAGAGAGAATGGTAAAGTCTGTGTGTAAACACAGACTTGTCTATTTCTCCTTTCAGGTTTATCCGTTTGTGCTTGATATATTTTGAAGACCTTGTTTTAGGTGTGTCTGTATTTAGGATTGCTTTATCTTTTTCACAAATTGATCTTTGTAAGCCTTTCTGAATGTCTGTCTTTATCCCTAGTAATTGACCACTTTAACCTTCTTCTCATTAGTGCTTGCATGATATCTCTTTTTCCATATTTTAGCTTTTAAGTTATTTATGTCTTCATCTTTTAATACATGTTGTACATCTTTTCCACTAGATCTTTTAACTCATTAATCATACTTACGTTAAAGTCCTTATCAGGTAGTTTCAACACCTTACTCATCTCTAGTTTTATTTCTGTTGACTTCTTAACTCCATCATGGTCTGTATTCTTTATTGCTTTTTACCATCTAACAATTTTTAAATCAAATGCTGGACATTGTATATAAATGACCTTTAGAGCTTGAGATAAATATTATTTATTTATTCCTAGAAATGGGCACTTTCTCCTGCTAGGTCATTAGTATGGAAAATTGAGTCAACCTAGTCAGTAGCTGTACTGGGTTTGTTTTTTGTGGTCATCAAATTACCTTCAGCACACCGCTAACTTCAGGTTTCTCCGCCGGCATGCTCCTGCTGCCCTCTGCTTAGTGTGAAGCCTGGATGCTGTGTGCCCGCAGCATGGAAGGCTTAACTGTCTGTGCTCTTGCTGATCTTCCACTGGAAAATTGCTGCTGCTTCTTCCTCGGTGCCAGGCATGGGGTGGGGTTTGAGATTCTCTTGCTCTACCTCAGTCTCAGATGGTCTTTCACCCAGCATCTAAGAATTTGAAATTTTCAGTTGTTTTCTTTTTACGTGCTTTAACGGCTGTTACCTCTTCTTCCTGTACTCTGCAAAAGGAGAAAGAATTTGAGGTCTCGTCTCACCGTGGAGGGGCTTACCAAGTCTTTTGGAATTCATTTTACATCTTGGAATCAACTCTTCTGCCTCAGAGTATATGAGGGCATCATCTAGGTTAAAAGTGACTTTCTGAGTATTTTTTGTAGTGGCTACGCCCATTTCTTTAGTAAGCTGAAAAGAAACATTTCATGCCTTGTCTATTTGAATAAATCTAGCTCATTCTTCCTTTTATTAAGGTGATAAGCATGAAACATTATGGTACCTAATTTTATATCTTGGTTGTAATCATGATTTTTATTTTTATTTTTTGAGTTGGAGTCTCATTGTTTTGCCCAGGCTGGAGTGCAGTGGCACGCTCACGGCCACCACAGCCTCGACCTGCTGGGCTCAGGTGATCCTTCCGCCTCAGCCTTCCAAGTAGCTGGAACTACAAGCACACACCACCATGTCTGGCTAATTTTTTTTGATTTATTGTAGAGATGAGATCTCACCAAGTTGCCCAGACTGGTCTCGAACCCGTGGGCTCAGGCAATCTTCTCACCTTGGCCTCCCAAAATGCTGGGATTATAGGCATGAGCCACTGTGCCTGGCCTAATAATGATTTTTGAAAAGTACCTGGTTCTGGTCTGTTTTCATACCAGACAGTTAGTCAGGTTTGAAAAAAATCATGAACAAATCTCTCTTAACAATGATTTTATGCCTTTGGAATGTACACCTCAACATTAAATTCTTCAGAACACTTCAGAAAAATTCTTTATTTTGTCTTATTGGCCCAGAATGTTCCATAGAGAGGCTTGCTTTTGGTTGAATGTATGCAAGTTGTTTAAAATATGAAGATAACTACTTTGTTTTTTTTATGTTGCAGGCATTGGTGGTAATTTGGTGGCCATTCAGGCTAGCAGGATTTCTACTTACCTCCATTTACACAGCATTCCAGGAGAATTGCCTGACGAACCCAAAGGTTGTTACTACCCATTTAGAACTTTTTTTGGTCCAGGTATGTGCTTGTGAGTTTTTGCATATTTCATATCAGGGACTATTGCTTTCTGAGATTATAGGCAGGCAACATTTATTGAATACGTACTTTGTGAGTATTGCACCACTTTCCTGTTTCTGAGAGCTAATCTCAGTGAACAAAAAGTCATTTGTATCAGTTATGCAGTTGCTGAGGATGGTTGCATAATTTTTCTAATGTATGTCTCTCTCTGGGGTATCTTGTTTATTATCCATGAAAGAGAAACTTTATACATATACCAAAAAGCATTGATAGTGATTTAGAATAACAGATGTACTATCTTCCTATATTAATTTCTTTGGCCTTTTTTCTTTTTTTTTTGGCTTTAAAATATGTCTCCAAATCCTTTCACTTTCTTCCCTTTATTTTTTTTAAGGATGTGGGGTACAATTCAGGCTTAGATATACAAATGGTCATTGTACAGGTAAAGTTTGGGTCTCACTTTGGTCCCTACTGCACCCGATTTGAGATCAGGTACCCTTATTGATGAAGTGAGTCCCTCCCCTCCCTCCACTGGCAGTTTCCCACTACTGCCAATCCCCCTTTTTTTTATTTTAATTTTTTATTTTAAACATGTGGGGTACAATTCAGTGTTAGGCATACAAGTGTTCATTATGCAGGTAACCTTGTTGATGAGTGTGCCCCCCCACTGGCAGTTTCCCACTACCGCCAATGGCCCCTCACCCTCCTCCCTCCTCGGCAGTTTCCCACTACCTCCAATGCCTTTCTTATAGTATTATGATAATTGTTCAAGGTCCACTTATGAGTGAGAACATGTGGCACTCAGTTCTTTGTTTCTGTGATAGATCACTGAGTATTATAGACTCTAAATTCATCCAAGTTGCTGTGAAGTTCATAATTTTGTCCTTCTTTATGGCTGCATAATATTCCATCGTGTATATGTACCACATTTTTTTTTAATCCAGCCTGGTTTTGATGGGCAGCATGGTTGGCTCTGTTTTTGCTATTGTGAATAATGTAGCAGTAAACATGCATGTGCAGGTATCTTTTTCATAGAGTGATTTGAGTTCTTCTGGGTATATTTCCAGAAGTGGAATTGCTCTGTGTCATATGGAAGGTCAATTTTTATTTATTTATTTATTTATTTTTTGAGTTGGAGTCTCACTCTGTCGCCCAGACTGGAGTGCAGTGGCCACTCCCGGCCACCACAGCCTTGACCTGCTGGGCTCTGGCGATCTTTCCGCCTCAGCCTTCCAAGTAGCTGGAATTACAGATGTGCGCTACCACACCCGGCTAATTTTTTGATTTATTGTAGAGATGAGGTCTCACCGAGTTGCCCAGGCGGGTCTCGAACCCGCGGGCTCAGGCAATCCACTCACCTGGAAGGTCAATTTTTAGATCTTTCCGGAATTGCCATAGTGTTTTCCACAGAGTTTGTACTAGTTTACACTCCCACCAACAGTGTAGAAATGTTCTCTTTTCCCCACATCCTCTCCAGCATCTGTTGTTTTTTGAGCTATTGATGATGGCCATCCTGACTGGAATTAGGTGGTATCTCAGTGTGGTTTTAATTTGCATTTCTTTGATGATAATTGAGACTAAGCATTTTCTCATGTATCTGTTGGCTGCTTGTACATCTTCTTTTGAGAAGTGTCTATTCATATCTTTTGCCCATTTTTTAATAGGGCTTTTTTTTTCTTTTTTGGCACATTTGAGTTCCTTGTAGATCCTAGATGTTAGGCCTTGGTCAAATATACAGTTGGCAAATATTTTTTCCCCATTCTGTGGGCTGTAATGTAGGCATTTGACCCCAAACAGGGTGAGAAGAGAGAACCTTGCTCACAAGGAACCATGCCTTATTTATGTGATTACAAAAAAACAAAGGCATGTGGTAACCAAAAACCTAAGAGTCCAATTTTAAGCTTTATAATTCTTGTCACTTTTCTTTCCTGATGAAAGTAAATGTGATTATTGACTTTTGAACAAAGATCAAAAATGCCGCCAGGCTCCGTGGCTCAGCCTGTAATCCCGCGCTTGAGGAGGCTGAGGTGAGTGGATTGCCTGAGCCCGTGGGTCCAAGACCCGCCTGGGCAACTTGGTGAGCCCTCATCTCTACAATACATCAAAAATTA
Source organism: Tarsius wallacei (assembly GCA_963574415.1). Lineage (NCBI taxonomy): Eukaryota > Metazoa > Chordata > Mammalia > Primates > Tarsiidae > Tarsius > Tarsius wallacei. The sequence goes on from CAUYQG010256291.1 coordinate 31,439, forward strand.
GCCGGTCGTGGTAG